>BGPR01000073.1:706097-888152 GCA_013235015.1 Araneus ventricosus
GCCAGACCTCTGTATATGTCAGCAACAAAAATACAGCAAGTTTCTACTTAGTATTTCCAAATCTTATATTTTGCATTGATTCACTGTAGCATAGTTTTTGAGTTCCTCGAATTTATGATGTGAAAATTGTATGACTTGATTGCTTTGATGTACCCATCGTGTCTTACAGTAAGCTTGATATATGCGATATTAATTATGTAAGAAAAAAACATAATTTTACAGTAATGAAAATAATAGTTCATTTTAGTTTTAAAATATGTAATCGTAAAGTAGGAGAATGTGGGACGAGTGTAATATCTTGCTATCAATTTTTGCTTGCTGTGTGAAAAAAGGGAAAGACAAATGGCAATAGTTAAAATTTTTATGGCATGAAAAAAATCGAACCATCTCCAACCACATTGATGTATCAAATAGGGAGAATTTTTCTCTTCATAAATTATAATTTACATTATTTGTTCATATGATTTTGACTTTCATGAATTTATGAATAAAATAAGTTATCTAAAATTAACATTCAAAAGTAATACAGGTTACAAAATGTTTCTTTCCTGTTTCATGTGTCCTTATGATTTTTTTAACCTTCAGCGAGTGCCCTAAACTTTTTAACACGAGCGGGCTCGTGTCGTACTTTTTACGACTCAATAAGTTACTTAATTTTTACCCTTGCAGTTGTAAGTTAGTTCATTATAGTAATATGAGACACATCAGAAAAGCAAATCCTTTCATCAAGAGTGAAAATTTTTATATTACAGTAAAAGCTTAACTAACCGGCATGCTCAGAAAACACCAATTTCCGGATACCTGAAAAGTCTGGATAGTTAAGTGTGAGGGGAAAAATGGGGGTGGTAGATTTTAGCCTTTTTTTAAAGATTTTTTCGGCCAAATAATTTGTTTTTGTCATTTTGAAATGTGCATTAAATATAATTTTTAAGAATACTTCTGTATCTTCCATAACATTGTATTTACAAAACATATCATAAAAGTTTTAATTTAACATTGATGATAAAAAAAAATTATGATCTGTAGCCGAATTTTTACTGTAAATATATAGATTGTAAAAATATAAACGTATAAAAATAGCCGTCAAAACTGAAAAATATTCTACTCGGCAAGCATAATAAAATTCTTTTAAATGATCATAAGCAAATCCCAGATTGAATATCAAAACTAATTATCTTTCAAAAAATCGCAAGGGTTATTGTGCAATACGCTCGTCTCTAATTCTCCCGCACGAGATATTACGTAATCGGAATCAACATCTGCCAGTATTTGGAGAGTAAATAAATAAAGGAAAAGAAAGAGACTTGCCAATCTGGAGTAACCCCCCTCCCCATGAACTTTTTTTTTAACCATTCTGTCCCTTTACCTCTTTTTTTGGTTGTCGATTTCGTTTGTAGGTCTTGTTTTTCGGCGAAAGGTGAGAACCTTTTATTATTATTTCTTTTTGGTTCTCACTTTTGGTTTTGAACCCCCCCATAAAGCAAGTCTGTGTATGTCACTGTACCATGTATTGCTCTTTTTTTTTTCCTTCTACACATGCTAAATTTTGGCCCGCGGATGTAAAATTTTTAGAAAAACTCGTTTTCTAATTTTTCCGGTTAGTTGAGCTTTCCAGATACTTGAATGCCGGATAATCGAGAATTTATTTTGCAAAATCTAAAATTATACTGAAATCGGAGAAAGCAATGAGATTTATTACTATTATTTTCTAAAAAAGGTATTAAGTAATGTATAATAAAAAAATAATATAATACCAACTAAGATTGTACAACAGAGACTTTTTTCTTAGTTTCTTATTATCTTGCATTCGAAACATTGAACTTTTGCCAGAGGGAGACGCTTACAAATATACTATATATTGCACATACTGTATTTCATGGATTTTGTTGATCATTTTATTTCTTTCAAACACAAACTACAAGCTCTTTTTCTCAATGCTGGCTGCTGTTCACTTGCTTTTTCAGGTTGTGATGTATAATTTAGATTTAAAGACATGGTAATGTCATATGGCAATGATCAGATTTTTTGAGCTCCAGTAGTGAGGTTTTTCAAGAAAATTCTTCGGCTTGGTGGATTATTGGCAGGCTTATTATGTTTGAAACATTTTTGACAATGTAAAATGAAATATTAAATCACTGTCATGCACACTGGATATATAATTATCAAACTGAAACGTTAAGACATGAAAAAAAATTTCAAATTACACAAGCGGACGTGCTTCGTAATTTTCACGACATAAGCATAAAACGGTATGAAATCACCTTGAAACTCGGACAAACCCATTTCATCCTGAAGGGAGGGTGGCATGAAGGAATAGCAATGACCTTCAGACAGTTTTGACTCCGCATGTGAGAACAGGGCATGAAAAATCCCATTTGTCATAATATTTGCGCAGGCACGCCCTCTGGAAGATTAAGTATCATGTAGGGTACTAAATTTTTTTTTAATGTGTTCCCCTTGTTAAATGGGTTTTACTGTATATAATACAGGGCACTGGAAGTATCTTTTTTTATTATTCTGCCCAAATTAATTATTTGAGTATTAAATAATTTGGGAATTACTATTTTTGATGCTATAATTTATGTTGAATTGTTTACTATAAGTTCCATTAGACGAACTGTGTATCAAATTCAGCTATTTTTTATAGTTTAGAAATTGTTCTTGTTTCTGTTGGCAACTTTGATTTTGTGTGCTATTCATAAATATTTTAGTTTCTTTATTAAAATACATATTGCATTTATAAAAAACACGTAAAAGTTGGAAAATTAATCAATGGCATATTGTTGATTCAGATATTGTCCAGTTTATTTCATAAATTATTTTTATGAATGAATTATCTTGTTCGTCGGTACTCCTTATTATTTTTTAAGGAATATTGTGGAGTTCTGAATTGAGTTTTAGCCAAGTTTTGAAATGTTATTTATTTATTAATATTCTCATTTTATTTTTTTGTTTGTGTGTATAGCTTGGGTAAGCATTTATATTCCAAGGCTTTCCGATAGTTTATTGCAGGGGTTCCCAACCTTTTTCTCTTGCGTACCCCTACTGTCATATCTCTCCCTACAACCATCTGTCTATGCAAAGAGGTTTTTATCAATAATGTTAAAGCCTTGGATAAGCTTAAGAGTCAAATGACTCAAATTAATAACATTTGCAGGACAGTTTATCTCGTGGAGCTGAGTTTTATGAAATTGGGTCCAAATGAAGACAAATATAATCTCGTGTCGGGAGCTGCATCAAGCTTATTGTGAAATAAGATATGCGTAAAACAAGAATTCTCTTTCCATAAGTTCTCTGTTTGTGAAAGGGATTAAAATTTTTATTAAATATTTATTGGTACTCTTCTTTCACTGCTGCCTAGATGTCAATGAAATTTCTTTTTTAAAATTCAGATTTTAAAGAAGAATTGGTTTAAAATTCAATTAATTTTTCTTTTTCAGAAACTTTTAATTGAATGAAATTAAATTCTACATATTTGCATCACTGCTCTTTGGAAAATATTGTCTAAATGGCAACTTTAGTCCTTTTAAATGTGTTATACTAGTTTTTACTTGTTTTTATAATTTAAGTTTGTTCTCAGATTAAGAAAAAGAAAAAAACTGAAGTATCTCAAAAACTTCATACTGGTCTTTTTGATATAGGATTCCTAAAAATTCAGTTTCTTAACCAATGACTCGATTTTGTCAGTTACCTTAAAAATGGTTATGGAATTGCTCTGCAATCCTAAATTAAGTTATACAAGCTGTTGCAACTATTCACTTTCGCAAAATGTATAGCTTAACGTAAAAGGGGTGGTCTTCAGAAAACATTTGAACTTCATGTCTCATTTCAAACAATCTTGTGAGTACTTCCTCACGAAAGCCCCCTCTCTTCTGTGTGCAAAAGTAATGTAGTATGTAGGCTGCCCATGTCTTCACACAAAGATTTGAACAATCGGGCCTTAATGAAATTCACAACTTTGACAAATTGGCTGAGTACGTATATCAATGAATCTGGCAAGGGTTTGGCTGCTAAACTTTGTCTATGGATGCAGCAATGGCTCAAACTACATAAGTGGAGCCTTTATAATAGCCAGACATAGATTTTCTACCATCTTTGCAAACACCACAGCACTTGGGCCATTCTATTTCATTTTCACATAAATAACCCTGAGTGGTATTAAATGTCCTCGCCAGTACAATTTTTAGCGAGACAATAAACAATATATATAACAAACGCAATAAAAGATTTTCTTCAAGTTTGTTAACATTCAAAATCTTGCAATAACAAGTAAAATTGACAGATTCAAAACATCAGTGCTTTCACTACCTGTATTGAAAAGTAGGGTCTCTTTTTTATTCTTTCAATTATAGTAGATTCAGTGTCAACAGACATGTCCTTAAAACTCCTCCTTTTTCCAAGAAACTGTGTAGTTAGACAAGGGAAAATTAATTTTTTGGGTATTGTCTTCACCGAACATGCCTTGGACAGCATCCTTGATACATAGAAATATCAAATTTTCAGCAATTTTATGATTTTTTCCACTTTTAGCAATATAACTTATTCTGTATGATGCCTCAATCACAGCCTCATTTGCTTTGTTTGTAGAGTATATTTATAAATACACCTTCTATTATTATTATATTATAATTTAGTATTAATATCTGTTAATCAAATGTATGATTTTTTAAGTGAATTTTTTTATATTGGGCTATCCGATTTGTTGAAAGTTGTTTAAGGCATGTTTACTGAATTACAGCATTTCAAAAATTAAATTGAGACGTATTGTCTGGTTTATGCATGTTATAAACTTTTTTGATAAATGCCTTTTTAAAAGATGTCCTTTTAAGAATTTCTGGTGGTAAACTAAGTAATAACCGAAATAGATAAAAAAAATAATAAATTCTAAAATTTCAGTGTATGATGTACTAAAACATACTCATTTTTCTTTTAATTGTATTTTTTACTGTCTGACACTTTTTATATAATTTTATTTTATAAATTCTAAAGTAAATGCTTTTGTTTTCTTTATTACAGAGCTGCATGCTTTTTCCTTATATAAAGTTTCTCCATGATACAGGACTAGTCATTAAACCCTTGACAATTTGTTGGGAAACAACACGACTTAATCGTCCATTTATGAGATGTGGTAGTATTAAACCTGTCTGCTTGAGAAGATGGTTTCAAGTTGGTGCCTTTATAGTGTCTTTGTCTGTGATACCTTCTCTTTGTATATTATTTGTTCCAGTACTTCAGTTTTTGAGCTATGATGACAGTACTCCAATACTCATGCCAATCGTAAGTATATTTTTATATTTTCCTTGTGAAAATAACTGTAAACATAAATATAAAAAATGTTTTTAAATTATTTTTGATATATTTCAGTGCTTTTGCTACTGATATAGTTTTAAAGATACACATACCAACATACAAGATATTCTTGCCTAGAATTAAATGTCAGGTTGAGGTACAGGTATTAAAATAACTAAGAATGCAATTGACAAAGGCTTTGCTATGTATTATTTTGTATTTAAGTAATTATTGTATTTTTATGTTGTAAGTTATCAATTTTACTTTCAGTGTTACGAGAAAAGCTATTTAGCTTTATTTTAAGACTATTTTTATATTGCATATTCTGAATTATTACATAGCTGGTAATGCTTGTGGAAATGGGAAAATTATTTTGACACTCAAAAGATATCATGTATAAAAGATTTTTGTGGTTTAGTAATTATAAATTTTGTTAATCCTTTATTAGTTTTTTCCCCCTGTTTATAAATATGTACTAACTTGAAGGCCGGGCATCCATAAAAGCTTTTGTTTTTGCTGCAGTATCAGTAGTTTTTTCACTTCAAAGCAAAATTAAAAGAAATTGCAGAATTTTTGGTTCAGTTTAACTCTTTCAAATCTGGTATGCTTAGGAGTGGTTTGTCTATAGGCTTTGAGGAACTGTAGCACTTCCAACTTTTTTCAGATTGTAATCACTCATTTTATTTTCCCCATATTTAAATACATCAATCTAACAAAAATTCTCTCTCCAAAGAATATGCCTCTCTTCTTATAGAAAAAAAAAATCTTCTCGAGAGACTGCATTCTCCCTCAGTTCTGATTTCCTTCTGTTGCATATGCTCACTAGCAATGCACAGATTTTGGGGTTTTTTTTCTAACGTGGTATACTTGTGAAATATACAAAAAAATTTACCAATATTATTGAGTATTAAAATTATAATACTATATTAAAAATTTTAGGATATGCTGAGTAGATGGGATTTTTAAGAAATCCTCAATTAATGAAAAGATCCAAGGGTCACTAAACAGTAATTGGACTATAATCAGTAGGAAAATGAATAAAGTAGCAGCTGTTGACTTTTTATCTTGAATTTATTCTTCAATTAGTTATCAGTAAGAACTGTAATAACTGCTAATATTTACCTTTCATTTATTGAATAAACACAAAGTGGAACAGAGTATCAGAGAACTATTTAAATATATATAAATATATTATGAAAGTGATTATTTGCAGGTACTGTACCTACAAATAAAACACTATTTGTAGGTACTGTACCTACGTCTAAAGCGTTATTTGCAGGTACACTGTACCTACAAACTAAAATGATATTTGCAGATTTTGTCAAATTCAATATGCTTCTGTAGGAATTTCGAAATGCTCTTCTCATACTTGAGATTGTTTGTGAGATTATTAAAAGAATAATATAATGCTACTTTGTGAAAATTTTCAGTGTTTCATCTTAGATGTGCTATGTTTTTGTGTCACATTTGATTTGGTTTTGAGTGCTGATTTCTAATTCATTTGATCAAATTTGCTAGAGGAAATATATTTACTGAATTTATCCAGTCATAAAAGTGAACCTCTTGGTCAGTTATCAATAAAAATCAAATTTTTATTTCTGATGAAACCCAAAGGTGCAAAAGATGTTTTACAAAATTTTAAACTTCCCTTTGCTGCTGAGGGAAATCCTAAGTCAATAGTTTAAATCTGCTATAATCCCACTTACAAAATGCAAATTTACATTAAAGAAAATACAGAATTAGCTTCTCAAATTTTAACAAACAGTGGGATGCTAAAGAAGTAAACTAAATTGTAGTCCTGTTCCTCTTCGCATTACAGCCGATTGGCTTAGTCGTAAAGTGCTTGCCTACGTACTGAAAAATCATGGGTTTGAACCCGGCCGGCAAATTGGGTGTATTTTTCATGCTCGCTAGCTGTGTAAGTAATCTATTTAAGAATTTGAATTTTAGTTGATTATTTTTAAAAGCGATGTTTATAAATTAAATATTTTATTTGATTTTGTTCCTTTTTTTCTAAACCTTGTTAATTTTCAGACACATTTAAAATAACTATTTTAACTACCTGTCCCTCTACCCAATGCTTGTATGTGTTCTAAACTTAAAAATGTATAAATATTTGTATTGAGGTCTTTTCAGTTACTTCTATAGAAGAAGAATTAAGTTGAACAGAATGTACACTGTCTAATAAATGACATTTTATCCAAAGATACAGTACCTGCGAATCCCATTATCTAAAAATTGGTAGAAAATCCTGCAAGGAGAATCTACCTAATAAACAACATCTCCATACCACAGTTTTTAACAGTGGATTGAAGACAAACAAATATTTGTAGAAACAATGGAAACGGTTTGAATCTTAAGTCCAGCAATGAGTAAATTAAAAATTAAAGAAAAAATTCACAATAACTCATTATTTATTCTTAAACTGTTAATTATGTTTTACCCACAGATATTTTATCCGTTGAGACTAATCCCACTTAATTTAGTATAACTAACCAAGTCTATGAGTCAAGGACTCAAAAAGGAGGCTAACAGCACACAGTGTTCCTCAGGCGGTCACCCTCTCAAGTACTGATTGCACCTGATGCTGCTTAGCTGAGGTGATCAGGCAAGCACCAGTCATTGGTGCACTGTACTTGCAAACAACGCTTTATCCATAGGTACCGTACCTCCAAATAACGTTTTATCTGTAGGTACAGTACCTAGAAATAACGTTATCCATATTTTGTCATTATCGACTGATACTTGAATAATATTGAATCTGAATTCTAAGCTAAAAGAAAATTAAATAAGAATGAATGTAATTAATTTAATAAGTTTTAATGCAAATTACTCTTCTTTTATTTCCGTCCCTTTAAAAGGCTAAGCATATCAGAGTGACAACAGTTGTTTGATATTTTTTTCACTTTTTGTAGGCTTGTTATATAATGGTCACACAGATGAAGCCAGGAAACTGTGAAATAAATCTTCCAGTGTATATGATCGAAACATTGTATGCTTATAATGTCTCCGATACATTTT
The DNA here is from genome assembly GCA_013235015.1 of Araneus ventricosus. NCBI lineage: Eukaryota > Metazoa > Arthropoda > Arachnida > Araneae > Araneidae > Araneus > Araneus ventricosus. The sequence goes on from BGPR01000073.1 coordinate 714,408, forward strand.
AAACATTTTAATATCTGTGTTTTTAGTCTTCTGGGTGCCTTCTAATAAGAGGCTTATAATTGCAATAACTTCTTTAATTATAGCATGTCTATCTAAGAGAACTTTGTGCACTGTAGTCGACATTGGGTACAGAGGGTAATGCTTAAGATATACCACTACTGTTTTCTAACAACATATTTTAAATTTTTCTGCAAAACCAGTTTAGAATATCAGGTTTAATTCAAGCTCTGTAAAGATGTATTATTTTATTGATACCTAAAATTTCAGACTGAATATCACAATTTTTGGAAAACTTCTGTGCGGTATTGCCTTCATCGATACTGCCATATTCATGTTTCAGCTTGTCAACCACAAGACCTAATTGCAATTTAAATTTAACTTAGATTCTCGTTTTTACCATTTTTTGTTGCATTTTTATCCTCATCATCCTGCTATATTATATTGGCCTTCTGCATTTTCCCATTTGCATAACATAAGTTTATATAGAAAATGTATAATAAGCACTAAAAGAATCTAATCCGACAGTGTAGTGTGGACAGTCCTAAATATAGATGATTTTAATCGATAGTTTTAAACTATTGAACTGTGATTCAACACAAATGACATCTCTGGTTCAGTAAGTATTCATAATAGCTTTTTTGCATTTATCATTGTTAGTACTAATTTATAAACAATTAAGTCTTTTTACCAATTTTCATGTCTGTTGAATTCAAATCAGTTATCTAGTTTGTCACATATTGAGCTTCTTGTTTTAGAATTTATATCGATTCCTAAATGAATTGGGGTCGTATTGGTTTACAATATCAGGAAGACAGTTGTAGATTTTGTCACAATACAGTTTGGTATTCAAAATATTAACTTACTGGGCCAAGTGATGGGATAAAAATACTGGCATCTGTAGCTGTTGAATCTTCAACATGCTGTTTATATTCAGATTGGAACTGTCTAAACCCCATTTACTAATTAAAAGAAATTATTAAATATTAAAATGAATTATCTTCTAGTGATTTAGCCAGTAACTTTACAATGCAATTAAGTAAGTCTTGTTAAGCCACCTGCACTGAAACTTCATTTACAGAACTGTTTTCTGCATAACATCTTTTCAACTTTTATTATGGCTTTAAAATTAGAGTACAAAATGGAAACCACCTTCGAGAGCACTATTTCATTTATTGCATAAAAATCTTTTTTTTTTTTTCGGTTTTGTCATGAATAAATAGTGATATGGTTTTGTCTTCTGATACTGTATCTTATTATCATGTTATCAGACATGACACATTTCCGCAGAAACGCGGATTTCAGCTTTTTCGGCATCGAATTTTATCATTCTTGGAATCTATGTACATCTGCATTAAAATTTTTGTTAATGTGTTGGAGGGTGTGGGGTGCTCAAAAGACGCGAGTAACACGCAAACAAAAGTTTTGCACCGTGAGCACATTCAACATACTGTCAGATCTGATAAATAAAAGATCTGGAAGAATGCATATCAAAACATATTCTTCAATTCAGAATGTTAAATACAAAATGATGAGCAAAGGGCAGTCTGCTGTTGAGTATTTTAGAAAAAAAAAAGATTTTTTGCATGATGCAAATAGTAACACGTGTAAAAATTTAAGGTCATCAAGCAAATGCTACTAGGAGGAACTTGGTAGTAAGAAAATAGCAATGGAGAAAAAAAAAATGACGGGAGGCTGTCTTTTCAAACAGCCGCTGATGTTAAAGGCGTAGAACTACTTTACTCGCATGACTCTTGTTTCATGAAGTTTCTCATAAGTTTTTAAGTTTAAGTTTTTTTGTAACTTCTGTTGTTACCCTTTATCTCTAAAATAAGACATTAGTTATGTTTTTTAACTTATGTAGTTACCGAGATATAGAGGATCTCGTTACCAATTCATGCGTATTTGTGCCCAACTTTGCGACTCGGTAGTTGCTGAACTACAATTCTGATTTTCAATTTTTTTTTGTAACTTCTGTTGTTACCTTTATCTCTAAATAAGACATTAATTATGTTTTTAACATGTGTAGTTACCGAGATATAGAGGATCTCCCATACCAAGTTTTGTCGTATGAATAAATTTTCTTCCTGAGACCCCAATGGGAGGAATGTAGTCCTATGTTAAAAATAAAGAAAAAGCCCCATCAAAGAGAGTAATAAAAAAAATTTAAAAATGGAGGAAAATAGCAGCCTGGAGCATAAAAGAAAGCTTGAACTGTTAGTTCTAAAAATAAAAAAAAAAGGATTAAAAATAATGTATAAGTGAAAAAAGTTTTCACATGGCCATATTTTATAGTGTGATAATTTTTACCAAAGTTTATAGTTTCACGAAACTTGCTGCGTAATTCAATCTTTCTTCCATTAATTTTCTTTTATATAACAATTTTACGATATTTTGAATATCTCAAGTATTTTTTGTATACATTTATTCATTTTATTGTTCAATTAATCATATTTATTTTACTTCTCGGTATTTATGTTTGGCATGATTCATTATTTGTGAATTTCGGCTTTTTTTTGTTCCAAGCCTGTGTCATGTCTGCTTTTAGCACTGAAATAGCAAGAGTTTCAACGTTTTATTATGTCGCTCTATTCTGGATTTCATTTCAGCAGCATATATTAGACTTCTTATGCATCTGTTTTTACTCTCACTCTGTTCTTCAGTTTTCCTTTTAATTCTTTCATTGCTGTCTTTAAAAGTTTTTAATGGCATGTTTGAAAGATTTTATTGACAAATAGATAGAAAAAATATGTTTAGTAATCAGAAATTAACATCAATAGTTTTCTTTTTTTGGAATCTGGTAATTTGCTATCATTATGTAAAACTGCCCAAAATTTAGATGGAAATTAAGGGGAAAAAAATTCTGTAGCATTTTTTAATCCCTCATGTTTTGTGTTTTCCCCCATTATCAACATTACTTTCGCATACCTCTAACTGGTATGCGTACCATAGTTTGGGAACCTTTGATCCAGTAGATCATTATACAAAATGTAAACAGTTAGTTTGCTTGCAGTTTATTTTTATTCTTGTTCAACAGCATAATTTTGAATATTATTTTGCAATAAAGAACATACCTCTAAATGAAATCAAGACAGAGTTTGAGTTTTATAAGGGTAATAAAATTAAATATCTTTAAAGGCTCATTAATAACATTACAAAAATATATAACATTAAAAATATATATTAAATCATATTTGTTATTTGAATGTCATTAAGATGGCAAATAGCACCAAGAATTGTCACCTTTTGTGAAATGTTTTAAACATTTAACTCATCTGTAAAACAGGTTCAGTGTTGAAATAAATTCTGATACATCAACTATGAGAAAAGCTTTACATGCTGTATTAAGATGTCTTGATAGCTTATTGCCGTAGTCTTTAAAATTCATCTGTATGTCAGAGAGTTTGTTTCTCATCATTTCGATTCACATTATATAATTAAAAATTTCCAAGTAGGGCTCTATGAAATATTTTAATCTCTTTTTTTTCCACTTAGAGTGGAAATAAATTTGGAATTCATTTGTTGTGAGGATAGAGATTTACCTGAGTCACAAGCTGTTGCCTATTACTTCTTAATCATATATTCTTTCATCCAAGCTCAATACTCATGGAGAAATCCTCAATACTCTTTTGTGTATAAAAACTGGCCCATTTCATAGGTCATTATAACATTTTCTCCTTTTTGTGTAGTTAGATGCAGAGCTGGATTACTAAATAAGCAGAGTAGGCAACTGCCTATGGGCTGGGCAACTTTAGGGGGCCCTGAGGTCTCGAGATATTTTTTCAGTATTTTCTGAATAATCTAATTTATCACTTTCAGTTGATTTACAAGGGCCATGTATTTGAACCTATTCAAATTAAAATAAAATATCTTTTAAATGTTTGAACATTATACTTAGTATTTTTTTCGAATTTGCTTGCAGATCAGTATTGTCCTTTTTTTTTTTTTTTTTTCTTCAATTGGCAAAGTGACTCACAAGCCATAACAGCCCTGGCAAACATTGTATTTGAGTATTTAGAAAGCAATAAAAAGAGTAATTTTTTTGTTGCTATTTTGTTTGAAATTACTTTTAAATTTAAATTTTTCGTATGTGACGTATTGGAACAAACTCCCATGAAGGTGACCCGCAACTAAATGTTTTGTCATTTCAGTTTGTTGTAATATTTGTTACTTAAAAATTGCTTATATAAAGATTAAATTAAAATTGATAAAAATACTGGTTTGTGCAGCTTCAAAGGGGAGAGAGGAGCTCCCGAATGTTGTATTGCCTAAGGGCTTCCACAAAGCCTAATCCTGCCCTGGTTAGATGCAAGTCAGCCATTCACCTTTGTGAGTTCTTAAACTAGTTTCTGGGGCATCGTGATTCTTTGTTTCCAGATAAGAAAATATCGGTCAAAGGGAGAAGCTAACTACTGTACATCTGGGTAAAGTGTGAGCACACAAATATCACTTGTACTTTCAAATAATTTACAAAATATTTATTTTACTGGGTCTTTTGGAGCCAATTTATCATCTGTGGCAAGGATTCTTGTAATCTGTCAACTGTCTTGCATTGCATATTGCATGGCTTTGGTGTTAATTTTCAAAGGCTATCATCAGTAATACATTTTTTCAATGCAGAAAAATATCTTATCTTTTTGTTTTCCAGTTTGTTGCCTTATAATGAGCTGCTGTTAGTATCAAAATCTTACAAATACTTGCTGTAGATGTTATTGGATTCCGTTCATCCTTTGCTGTTATGCAAATTTTATGACATTTTCTAAAACTCTAATTTAAATTTTGTTTCATTTCTTGTATTTGCATTTCTCATATTAACAATAACTTGCATGCAAGATAACTTTTGTATTGGGGAATACATTAACCTATTAAGTACTCATTTTTACCATTTCTGTTTGAATTCTGTTTTTCTTCCAACATGAAAAGAATTTATAAACTTGCTTCTTTTTTTCTACTAATCATTTTTATTTCAGATTCCTGGATTAAATCTTCCATATTCACAACTGTTGTACTATTCACTTTCTTTATTCATCTGTGTAACTTTTCATGAATTTGGTCATGCATTAGCTGCTAGCAGGTAAATCCAACTTTTTAAAAACACTTTTATGTTTCATTATCTGGAATTTTATGTAAGTGTGTCATCTCCTTACTATTTCAAATTTATTGTTTGATATTCTGTAATATTTTGTAATAAGCATGTAAAAGAAGTGCAATCAATAGCAATATCGGTAAATCTTCACTATTGATTATATAGGTCTGATGCTGTTAATGAAACTTCCTTGTGAACATGTATAATTTTGTCACTCTACAACATCCACAGTCTGTAGAACTATTACAGATTAAAACTGTTACCATTATTCTTGCAACTTCTGTTACACTGTACAACTCGTGTTAATGTTTGTTATTGCACTTAATCTTGAACTTTATAGTGAAGTGAAAAATTATCTGAGGTCTTAAACTGATGATGGTTTACATGTAAATAATAATTGCATCAAAAGCTGGTGAATAATTTTTTATTGTATTATTTTTTAGAAATATTAAAGCAGTTTATTACGAATCAGCAATGCAGCCTCCGTATTTAATAAAAAATAGTAATGGAAGCTTACTTTTCAATATTTGCCTTTTTAAGCAAACTAAAAGTTATTATTCTTTGGTTAACTTTTCATTTTTTGCTATTAATTTTGCTTTTTCTAAATGTTAACAATCATGAATGTTTGCATATTTTTTGTCCTTGGTAAACTGGAACCCTCTTTATAGTTTCATACAAATCGCTACGTAGAAGGCAAAAATAATTTTTTGAAGTATGTCTTCTAACTTTTGACAAGCATTTCTTAATTATTATTCCCCATATCTTATTGCTAGCAGTGAAATTTTGTTGAATTCCTGTTTTAATGTTGTAATTTTTTTAAAGCCTGCTTTTACCAATATTTCTCAAATAAAAGCTGTTTTTGCTTAATTCATCACACCTTAATAGTTTCATTGTATATTACTAGCTTCGCTTATTCATCACACAATTGCTTCACTTTGTTTGCTAAAGGAAGTAGTATTTAATGTGCAAAACTCTAGTTTGTTTTGTCTAAAAAACTCTTATTATTAATTTTAAGTGTATTTATTGGATCGGGTAAAATAGGTTTGAAAACTAGGCTCATAAAGTGATGGAATGTCTCAATTGCGGAAGTAGATAAAACAATTTTTTTTTTAAATATCAGCAATATTAAATGGTACTATATTGCTGCAAAATCACTATCAACAAAATATATGTACTATAAGATAAATCTTTTTCAAAAAGTAGCTTGATGTTTAACTTAAATTTAAGTTTCTAACCTTTATACATTTAGAAGTAAAATATATTTCTAATCTTTGTTATGAACACACAGTATAAATTTAAATTTACAGTGAAATTTTTTTTATCAAATCTTAGTAGTTGTTGCAAAATCTAAGAATTTTTGCAAATTTATGGAGCATATCTGGCATCTGTCTCTTTAAACTCGCAAGATACTGAGATTGTTGGTAACAATGAAATATTTTGAATTCCTACATTTGCTGGCTATAACGAGTTTGACATCATACATAGATAAAAGGCTTACTAACTGGTTTTATTGGATCAGCAGCAGTAGCAAAAGTGATGCTGATGCAATGAAGTGATGTAGTGCAGTAACTGATGTAGTTAATGGTTGTCAGTATGATTTTAAGATTTTAATATAGGGCAGATCATCATTCTTTTAGTTGCAGTTATAAATGAAAAGCTTCCATGTCTTGAGCTTTCATTATGTAACTTGCGCAGCACTCAGCAGAGATTACTTGAAGTTTACCTTTTCAAAGAAGAAAAACTGTTTATACATTAAATGGAAAAGTACTTACATTATAGTTATCACAAAAAGCATTCTTATTACATAATGATATTTCTTTGAAAAGTTTAAGCTTCTGTGTCCATTCATAAAATGTGTGTTTTTATCACTGCATGTCATTACTTTGTATTTTAAAGTCTTGAAATCTTTCTTGGCTTCAATTTTCCCATTGATGTTCCTTTGGGATCTGAGAAATCCCCCTTCCCCCGAAATGTATGTCGGCCTGGTGCCATTCAATCCGCTGACAAGAGTAGGATGTTCTTGTGGTGTGATGTAGAAGTTTGGAGAATGGAATGTGAGCTCGGGTGTTATCCTTGTCATCTGACTATGGCTAAATTACAAGATCAATTGCAAAATAGATTGCCCCTCTAAACAGGACACTTATCTAATAAATCCCAAATAGTATAAGATGCTGTACAATATTGTACAGCATTCAGAATATCAGACAGCATCGTAAAAATATAGCACAGTATCGTTGTGCTAATGGGGACCAATCATTGATATTCCAGACACCATCATGGTATACTGTAGATTTTTTTAGTATCTGTTTACTTCAAAGTCATATGTTCGACTGAATGCTATTCTTGAATATATAAAAATCTTGAATGAATCAAGCAGTATCAATTTTTCAATATTTAATATAAAATTGCATATTACCAGGGGTGGCGCTAGAGGGAGGACCAAGGATGCTGTGCCCCCCATCAGGGGAAAAATTTTGTTTCCTTTCAGGGAAAATATTTGTATGGGATATTCAATTGTAGTTGATAAATAATAATCTGGTGAAAATTTGAAACCAATTTCATTACACTTATCCCCCCATACAGCAGGTCGTGCCCTCTTTCGGGCAAACTCTAGCGCCATTCCTGCATATCACCAAGGTAATTTTGGAACTGCATACCATCTTGGCTCTTCATTTCACAGAAACAAATATGGTTAAAATAAAATGTGGCAAGTTTGCAATATATTTGTACTCTTTTTATAAATATTTAAACATTTTATAAATATTTCTTAAAAAATTTATTGAAAAAATAAGTGAATAAAAGAAAAATGTTTCATTTAAATTTCAATTAGATTTCATTTTGCAACTGTTTTATTCATTTCTCAGTCTTGTAATATTTATAGACTTTGGAAATTCCTGGCCCCTCTTTATACGAGAGAAAATATCATTGCATTAAAGTTACCCATCCAGGTGTCAGTCTTCCTTTTTTTTTTTTTTTTTTTTATCAGAGACCAGTCTTCATGTTTCATTTGCATGGAGCTTATTTCTTTTGGCAAATTCGTTACAAATGCACTAACACTTTTAAAATGAGGTTTGTCTTCAGGGTAAAAAAAAGATAGGGTCATGTAAATTTTGTGAAAACACAGTAAATTCTCGATTATCCAGCATTCAAGTATCTGGAAAGCTCAACTAACCGGAAAAATTAGAAAATGAGTCTTTCTAAAAATTTTACATCCACGCACCAAAATTTAGCACACGCGGACAATTTATTTCTGGAATGCAACGTCTGCTCCGCACGGGGAAACGTAGAAGGCAAAAAAAAGCAATATACAGTATTGTGACGTACACAGACTTGTTTTATGGGGGGTTCAAAAGCAAAAGGGAGAACAAAAAAACAAAAGAAAAAATAGTTCCCCACCTTTCGCCGAGAAACGAGACCTAAAAACGAAATGGACAATAAAAAAAAAAGGTAAAGGGACAGAATCGGTAATAAAAAATTAAAAAAAAGCTCATTGGGGGTGGGGTTACTCCAGATTGGTAAGTGTTTCTTTTCCTTTATTTATTTACTCTCCTAATACCGGCAAATGTTGGTTCCGATTATGTAATATCACATGCGGGAGAATTTGAGGTGCGCGTATTACGCAATAACCCTTGCGATTTTTTGAAAGATAATTAGTTTTGATATTCAATCTGGGATTTGTTTATGATCACTGAAAAGAGTTTTATTATGCTTGCCGAGTAGAATATTTTTCAGTTTTGTCGCCTATTTTTATATGTTTACATTTTTACAATCTATATATTTACAGTAAAAATTCGGCTACAGATCATAATTTTTTTTTATCATCAATGTTAAATTAAAACCTTCATAATATGTTTTATAAATACAATGTTATGGAAGATACAGAAGTATTCTTTAAAATTGCATTTAATGCACATTTCAAAATGACAAAAACAAATTATTTGGCTGAAAAAATCTTAAAAAAAAAGGTTACAATCTACCCCTTCCCATTTTTCCCATCACACTCAACTATCCGGACTTTTCAGGTATCCGGAAATCGGCGTTTCCCGAGCATGCCGGTTAATTAAGCTTTTACTGCAGTTTTTCTTAGAACTTGACACCTTGTTTCTAACTCTGATAATTTTAAGGATATTTTACTTGTATTTTGTTTTCATACTTTTACTCCACTTCAATTAAAATACACATTGTTAAAGTAGCAAATCCTTTTTATTTATTTGTGGTAAATATTTTTGATTAGAGGCTAAACAAATTCTTTGTTTTTTGATAATTTGTTTCTGCTATCTCTGTTCAAACATATAACTTGATTGTTTAAATGTTACTGTTAATTATTTTTAAAAATATTTGTTTTTCTTTGATAAATGAAAATTTCTTTGAATATTTGTAGAGAAAAAGTGCCCATTGAAGGATTTGGCTTAGCCATCTTTGGTATTTTTCCTATGGCTTATGTCAGAATGTCTGTGGAACATTTAAGACAGATGAATGTACCACAGCAACTTCGCATCTATTCTGCTGGAATATGGCACAATTTGGTCTTAGCTGCTGTCGCTTTGGCTCTTGTGTCTGCCAGTCCTTTCATTCTTAAACCAATATATCAGCAAGGAAATGGAGTTACTGTTATTGATGTGAAACAGGTGAGATATTAAGTTGTGATTATGAACTTTGTTTATAATAAAATGAAATATTTATTTTTAAAAATTATAGCTACATATCTCTTATTAGTAAACTAAATGTTCAAACTTCTGTGTAACAAGCCTGTATTTTAATTAAATATCTGGATACAAGCTATGCAGTCTAGTACTCCAAGGACATTTCAACATTTAGAACAAAACTAGCTGGATGGCCCGATGTTGCACGGGCTATCTCGAATAATGGGATATTCCTGGGCGGAGAGAAATGAGGTCATGTGAGGCCTTGGGATCCATATATTTTCGTATTTTTTGGCCCGTCTGTTTTTTTTTTTCCCAATAAAAATTGTCACTTGCTTTCTCCAACAAACGTTACAAAGTTAAACACCTTAATACAAAAAGAAGAAAGAAAGCGATTTTTTTCTGATATTAATAAATCCAAACACATAAGCTCTCTAAAAAAGAAATACCAGCTTCCGTTAAATAAATGGAAATGGAAGAACACAGTATGTGAACCATTGGATTTTAAAAGGGGACTTCTGCAGACTCGCATGAAATTACTTTTTTTTACGTTTTTGATTTGATGAATGCTGTTGCATTGTTTGGTGTAAAACCTGAAATTCTGCCATTCACACTTAAGTTGTAATAAATCATCAAAGTTTCTGTATGATGTTGGAAGGGGACTTCTGCGCAGATCTTCAATTGACCCTCCAAAAGGCCTAAAATTAATTTACATCACTATTTTTTTACTAATTTTTATTTTTAAATATGAATTTTACTTAAAAACAAATTTTACGTTTTGTTTTATTAAAATTTAAATTTATTTGCAAATATTTTTTGAATTCAATTTGAGTTTAATTGATATTTCTTGTTTCATATTTATCCCTGAATTTTTTTTTTAAATCTGTATTTTACTTAAAAACCAGTAGCTTTCCAAATTTCGATTTCTTTGCAAATAAAGACACTTTTACTTTTATTTGAGTTTCATTGATATCCAAGGCTTTGTGATCATTTTCCCTGAATATTTTTTCTTTAAATCTAAATTTTACTTAAAAACGAATAACATTAAAATGTATTTGGATTCTTTTAAGTTTATTTTCAAATAAATTAATTGTGAATTTTATTTAAGTTTCCTTGATATTTCTAGCTTCTAATTATCTTTTCCTTGATTTTTTTTTTCTTTTGTGTAAACGAATAACTTTAAAATTCTATTTTATTTTGAGGCTTTAAGTTTAAATATACTCACAAATAAATAAATTTTAGTTAAGTTTCATTTATATTTTTTTGGCTTTATAATCATTTATTCCCTAAAATTCTGAAACTTTTATGTTTGATTTTAAAAAGGGGACTTCTGCAAAATTTGAATTTTTGCAAAAATTATACTATTTTTTTAATTATACTTAATTAATTATACTATTTTTTTGGTTTTCGTCCATAGGTTCATTTTCTACTGTGAATTTCGATGTTGTTTACTGCCCATTTTTTTTCTCCTCCTGTAAAATTAAAATGTCGGAAGTTTTCTTTTAAAATAAATCGATTCATGTGATTTCTGCTCAATAGATGGCGGCACATGACTGACCGATATTCAGTAATGTAAAACGTAAAAAAGCCAGAAAATGATTTTTTCGTTGTTTTTAAATCAAAACACGGAAATTTTCTAAAAAAGAAAAAAAAACCTTTTATACAAATTAAAACCAGGTTTCGTTAAATAAACAAAAATTCAAGAACTTCGGAGTCAAATTTGTCATTAAACAAAAAATGCGAGAAATTCAGCTGTTAGAGTTGCCACTAGATGGCAGCATGGTTCATTGTGACGTTTTTAATTAATATCTTTTTAACTAATTGCAATTTTGGCATTTAAATAGTCGAAATGGATTCCTTGGATTATTTTCCATCTTTTGGTACTTACGGCTAGTTTCAGGATTTAGTGGTTTGTGAGAAGATAGCCGGACATATAGATACATATTTTTGTTTACTTTAAAATTTTATATATATAGATCTATAGAAACACCATTTTTAATCCGTTATTTCCAATGTACCCCATTTAATCTAACCAAAATATTCAATCGAAGCAAATTAACATCAAATAATAGAAAAAGCCCAGAGATGTCTCGAATGCTGGGCGGAGTTTAAAATAAATCAGCCCCTTTTGTCTGCGTCATTATTGAAGGAGCCAGTCGGATGATTGTATTATAATGTTACCTCAGCTTTCAACAATGAAAGAGAAACTTGCAATTGAATATTTGTTTAAACAATGAAAACAGATTGAATTTAATTTCAACAATGAAAAGTATTGTTGTCAGTTATGCCAAAAAATATTTTTATATATAACCAAGAATGGTGCTAGAGTTTGCCCAACAGGGGGCATGACCTGCTGTACAGGGGGACAATTGTAATGAAATTGGTCTCAAATTTTCGCCAAATTATTATTTATCAATTACAGTTGAATCCCCTGTACAAAAATTTTCCCGTTGGAGGGGCCCTGGCCCCCTTCTGGCGCCACCCCGTATATAATGCTGAGCGGAGCTTAAAATAACCCCACCCCTTTTTGTCTGCATCATTATTGAATGTTTGTACAATTTATTATATTGTTGTTTCATCAATGTTAAGTTTCATTAATGAAACCTTTATGAAACAACAATGTTACAACACACAATTATTGGTCATATATATAGTATCGTAGATTATAGTAAAACGTGTAACATTGTTGTTTAAAGTAGAAATTTCGCTTCTACCATGCGTCCACTGACTGACATACCTTTTTTTCTGTTAGTGGGGCATTGTTTCAATCCGATTTTAGTGATAAGTTTTGATTTAGTGTTGGTAAACAATATGGATAGAGAAGATCCCACTTCAAGGAAACAAAGGTTAGCAAAAGAGAGATTTGTAAGATGGACAGTAAATCAGTAATTGATAGGCAGTAAATTTACACTGAAGGTTTTACCTTAAGATTTGCATGTATCATTTTTTGTATTTCGTAAAGCATTTTTTTCTGTTAGTGGATTTTGCATTATTTTTACTCTGACAAAATGAAAATTAGTGTCAGTTGATTCATCAGTTCTGTTTTTCATGCTTTTATTTCTTAATCACTCTAGCAATCTACATGAGATTTTCTTCAACTTTCTGTGACAAATAAATGTAAATCTGTGACAATCAAATCTGAGATATTGTTGGCTAACTAAAAGTCTGTCTTAGTCGGGCACAAATCTTCTAGTTTATAAAGATTAACTTATGAAAAATGATATTCCTCTGAATCTCATTCAGAATTATTTCATATATTCGTTTTCACTCGTAATATTCAAAGCTTCATAATGTGGTCGCTTTTAATCGAACAGGAGTTGAACTTTTTTTGTTTAAAATGTTAGTGTGTTAAGAATATTTTACTAAATATGATTAATAGAACTGAATAACAGTATAAAAAAAAATTAGACTTCATAATTTTTTCAGTAGTACATTTATTGACTCAAACAATATCAAATAAAATTCTTTACATCATTTAAAGCTTTTTTTTCAATTGGAAGTACATACCTATTTTTAATGGTTTAGAAATTAGCTATTAGGCCACAATTATAGTGGACACGCCATATATTTCATTCATACTTTATATTCAATAGACTTGCTAGACATACTTTTTATAAGGTATTCTTTGAAATAAATAGACATGAGTTTGCATTATTAAAGTCTCTTGCATGTATGAGAAAAAAATTCAAAACAAAGGAAACAAAAATGTTCTGCTAAAGGTATTGCTCTGATGTTCAATTTATAATTGCTTCTGCTTTTAAAAACTTGAAATTTTCAGATTCTTTACTTGCTTTTAAGAAATAACATGTGTAGAATGTTTATTTTGATTTCAGTTGAATTTACGGTATGCCATTTTACAAGTCATGAAAATTATGATTAAATAATCCTCAAACTATATACTTAACAATAAAAATTGTTTTGGGTGAATTATGTTATACAAGATGGAATTTTCAATTCTATTTATATAATTTTCTAAGTTAGTACCATTGTTTCTCTTTTTAGGATTCAGGTTTAGGCCAGAAAGGGGGATTAATGGTGGAAGATACTATAATTGGTGTAAATGAGTGTCTTGTACGAACTGAAAATGATTGGAAAATTTGCATTCACCAAGAATATGCTAAACTTCAGTCTGGCATTTGTGTTCATGAAGCATTCTATAAAAAAGAAGATATTGCAATTAAAAAAAGTACTATTTTTGATTGTGTTATGTAAAGCCTGTATGTGTATGTCCAAAATATTTTTAATTTCCAAATATATTTAAAAGTGTATTTATAAATCTTATATTAATTTGCAGATGGAACATCATCAGATTGCTGTCCCGAAACTAGTAAAAATCTGTGTTTTCGCTTTTCAGATCCTAATGTAAGTATGAGTATTTTCATTACATATGCAATATATCTTCATACAGGAAAATATAATTTTATTGTATGTTATAACGAGAAATGTTGATTTTAATTTTTCATTTCAACCCATGTTAATTTGCTGTTATTTTGTATTAAATGGTATTGATTTTTAAAGTATTTGTATTGTTGAGTGTTAATTCATGTTTCTAAATGTATATTTACTTGGCATCTATGAATATTCATTTTATGATGTTAAATAAAAATCTATATTTTTGTAAACATTGGTATATTTATTCTGCTTTGTAATGAATTTTTGTTTGGGTAAGAGACTAATTAAACATTTATATAAACTGACAGAAATGCCTATTCCATAATGTATCTATTCCATCTAATCTTGTTGAGTTTCTTCATAATTTTCAAGTGTGTGGACTTTTCACTCACACAGGAGGTAGAATGATAAGACAGACAAACAGGTCAAATGCTCAGTGAAGAAAGGAATAATATGCAAAATAGTTTTCTGTTCCTAGTCCCTAGCAAGGGAACAAAATCAACCAGAGTGACAAGTTCAGTCACTTATTAACTATAAATTCCATGAGACAGCATTCATCATAGTTTTGGTGAGGCATTTTGTAAAGACGGCTTTGCTTAGTTTTTGCACGCTCCTCTCGAGTTTGGAAGCATTTCATTCTTGATTAAAAGTTTTCAGAACATTGTCCATAATTTATGAATGCAACATCATACACACAGTATGTATGGATGCATTATTTCTGGCAGGAAAATAACTTTCAATTCAATAAGAAATTGGCCTTTTGTCGAGAAATTAAAACAAACTTTCAAACTCATTAAGTTTCTCTTGACCATATTAATATGAAAAGTATATCCACCTTTTTCAGGGAATAATTTGATTTATAAATAAAATCTGCATATCGTAATGGTAAATGAATACTTTCTTTTTTTGTCTCCAGATATAATTGATTATTGGAAATAGTTTTTGCCTGTATAATATACTTGAAAACACTCAGCTAAAATCGGGTGCTTTTTTAATTTTGGCAAATTAAGATATTCAGAAATCTCTGATCAAAACGCATATTAAAGCATTTTATTTTTGCAAAGTAGTTATGTCTAATTTTTATTTTTTACAGCTGTATTGATTGCAGTCTTTAAACAAATTAAGCAATTATGTGTCATGATTTCAACTAGACTTGTGTTGATGATTTCAACAAGGCTTAGATGAGTTAATGAAAGTTTAAGTTTTTTTTTTTTTTTTCCTTTTCAGAAAGAAGGCATAACCTTGTGCCCGATACTTTCTCCGTATTTCTGTAGACATTATGTTTAAAATTCATTATTTAATTTGTGTGGCATGCGGCTTAAACATGTTGCATATACATTTGACATAAAATACTTGAAGTGTTTCTATTTACCCATTTTGAAGTTCTGAATAGCCATTAATTAACAAATTCATCTCTGAAATTTTAGAAAATACATTTAGATTGTTCGGAGTTCTTATGTCAAGTCATGTATCAAAAGGAAAACGAGTATTTATTAAAATTGCCACAATTATTTAAAAATAAACACAGACAGTTTTTTATGTATCGTATTGTGGCAGGGGATACTTTTCCAAATGGAATATATTCAGATAAATGGTATTCGGACATTTTATTTTTTAATAAATTGGCCTTTTTTCATAATTTCTAACTGATGGTTTTCAGAAGGTAAAATGCTGTGACAAGGAGTTACCATATTTCCCCAAAAATGGAACCTAATCGAAAAATAAGCCCTAGAATGATTTTTCAGAATGCTCTCAATATTCCCCCCCCCCCCCCAAAAAAAAAAAAAAATAAATAATAAGCCCTAGTTAGGATCATCAGTCAGGTGAGAGCCATACTTATTGCCAATTGATCAATCTGAGTTCTGATACAACAAATGTGCTCATTTCATAACTGATGAACATTGGAACATACCTTATCCTCCATCAACGGGTGGACGTGGGAAATACTAAGATCTGTTAGTGCAGATCAGGTCAGCAGCCATGATTTCCCGAGATGAAAGACATCATCTGTGAATGAAGTGCTCATAGAAGGCCTAAGTTTTCGGTTGTTCACAGAGCTGATATTCAAACATTTACCCTTGAAATGTCACCACAGTTAGACATATTGCCAGAAGAGTTCAAAGCATTACAATAATGAATGGAACTTTCTTCAGCAATATGAACTGTCTCTAAGAAGATAGACTACAATGTTCAAGCTTCATTCATTATTTGAATAAATATAAATTTTTGGGAATTCAAATTATTAAGTGTCATATAATAAATGTAGATTTTTATGCAGTGATATGTTTATATATGCTGCTATGCTATTAATGAGCTGGAGTTTGATGGAATACATGGTTCGATAGTTCTAAACCCTCAGACTGGGCTATTGCTGTAAAAAGTGGGTTTATAAGCCAGTACATACAACTTTGTTTGAATCCTACCAAATAGATACCAGATGTAATGCATTAAGTATAATATATTAAGATAATTTAAGTGAATAAGTAAAAAATTTTGGAAGAAAGAGAATCAATACTGAATTTCCATCAAACAGTTGAGACTACAGAGAAAATCGGAAATAAATCCTTAAAGAGAAAATCTTACATAAATCTTTTATTTTTAATATTGGTAAGAAATTTTGCCATAAAATCTAAGTTGTGTCAAATGGGATTTATCATGTACTTCCATATTATATCATAGGAAATATTTTGTGCTTACTGTCTTACCTTCATATGCATCAAATAAATTTCAAGGAGTGAGAAAGTTTCTTAAAGAATAGACATGTTATTGTTGATTAAATATGTATTTAACCAAAATGGGACTCTCAGTTTT
Source organism: Araneus ventricosus (assembly GCA_013235015.1). NCBI lineage: Eukaryota > Metazoa > Arthropoda > Arachnida > Araneae > Araneidae > Araneus > Araneus ventricosus. Next base: position 731,337 of record BGPR01000073.1, read on the forward strand.
GACCATTAGATAAACTGTATTTAATTATCCTTCAACATTAATTTTCAGGTTTTGTTTTAGCAAGGACATACTAATAGTGTAATATTTATGTGTAAAGGATCACAATTCATAAAGTAATGTGTAGTTATAAATGTATCTGTCAAATGTTTCTTTTTATCATTCCATTGCCTATTTTCTACATTTTTATCATTAAACTACTAAGTTAAACTTCTAAACTAAATAGTTATCTCAACATCAAATATGCATAATAATTTAGCTTAATCATGAGGGAGTGGGGGGATTTGTATTTTGCCCATTTTATTTTGTCATTGTATATATTTTTGCATATATTTCAGAATGAATAGTTCTTAAACAGAATATTTTAGATTATGATAAAATGTTTTCTAATCAAATAACTTATTTTGGGGCGAGGGAAAATTACAGTAGTTGTTTGTTGATATGTTTTTATTTTTGTCAAATTTATTTTATGCTTTTCTGTAAATGATAACTCATATTAATTTAACTAACCTTTTGTTCTGTTTGGCTTATTAATAAATTCAATTTTCAGTTGGATCAGCTAATGTGCCTTCCTGCAAGAAAATTGGCTGAAGATGCCAAGATGTGTGTGGACCATCAAGATTGTTGGCAAGAATTATGCTTAATACCAGTCTTAGACTCCGATTCTGAGAGATTTTTGAGAATTAAAGGATCCTCTAGAGATGCCGTGTTTTATGTTGGTCGGATAGAGGAAATTTTTTCTTCAGGTAAACTCTGTTTGTTGTTTTACAAAGAACGAAATTTAATTAGCAACTTCTAAAAAAAATTTAGTATACTTTTTATTGGAAATGGAACGAGGATAAATAAAATTTGGCCTTGTGGCTGACCAAAAGAGAACACTAATTGTGATAATTGTATTTATGAATATGTAGATAAAATGAATGATTATATTCTATTGACTTTAAATTCCTTTCATTACACTTTTTAAATATTTTTGCTTTTGAATTTCAGTTGCAGTCAGTCCTTGGGTTTCTGAGTATGCAGCAGTATATTATGTAGATATGTATGAACTACTTATGGGGTATCCTTTGATGAAATTTCTTTTATCAAAATAGCTTTTATCTCTTATACTTTCTTTTCTATTATATTCATTAGTTTTTAACATTTTCTAGTGTTTTCCTTAATGATTGCCAGGTATATATTTTCTTTTTCATGTGGTCTTGCTATTCTAAATACCATTCCATTGTTTTGGTTAGATGGGAATTACATTATAGAATGTATTATTAATGGATATTTAAAATCATTTATTTCTAAATTTTCATATCGTCACATGCTTGTATTTGCTCTTAAAATGGCCGGTTGTGTAGGATTATTACTTTGTATACTTATCGCTCTTCTTAAATTTGATATATACAATTTTTAGTGAATTTTAAATATTTTATTTAAAATAAAAATTTTCTTACTGAAATGTGTGACTTTATTTTGTTATTGCTCTAAACACACACAGACATGCATACAAAGCCAAAAATATGCAATGTATTTACTGAAAAAAATTGACTTTGTGAAAAAATTTGTTGTAACATGTGGCCTTTTAACATTACTTCAGCCTAATAGGGTTAACATACTATTTCATTTTCTAGCAAATCATTTGAGAGTATGTTACAGTTGTTTTAAATGTTTTGGTACAGAACTGATGATATAAGAGTTTGACCATGATTAACAAAGCTAAATTGTAGAATTTTAATTCATAAATATATATATATTTCATTGCAGAGAAGTCAGTTTTAGACTTAGAAAAAAAATTCAACAGTATTTAAGTTATCTCATTGTGATTATTATAATAATGGCAGAAACTCGAGAAAAATTTAACTATTTTTTATAACTGCTACGAATGCATATTTTCCTTCTCGTCTGCAATGAGTGTATATAGAATGATATATAATATTTTGTGTTTTGAGTTATTCACTTCATTGTTAGCTTTGACCCTTTAAATTATCTAAGATAGGCTTTGACTAACCAGTAATTCCATTTGCATTGGTAGTAAGATTTAGAAAATTTTATTTAGGTTGATAATGTTCAAAATAATTAGTTTGTTTTTCAAAATCAAAAGATAGGTGAAATTGTAAAATGTGTTAATTTTATACAAATGTCATGATTTTTTAAATATCATAAAGTCCTTGATATCTGCAAACAAATGAAGTAAATAAAAAATGCCATATTACATCGTTTAGTAAAATTGTTGTCAAAATCTTGTGAAACAATATTCAGGAGTGATAGTGACTCCATTTCGAAAATCCTGAAAACTAGCAATGTGTAAATTCAGACATAATTTTGAATAATTCAGACTGCTAACATGATATACATACATATTTTTAAAAAACGACTGGATTTTCACTAATTTATATAGACAGACAAGAAGTTTGACTACTGCATTGAACTTGATATAATCTAAAAGTTTTTAATTTTTTGCAATATTTTAATGATATATTTGTCCTAAATCAAAATTTGAGGTAGTGAATCTCTGAACAATTCTGTATTTGAAAGAGCAAAATATCCATAATTCAGGATAAATCAGGAGTAAAATTTAGCATTCCATACTGTGAATTCTCTTAAAATTCCAAACATGCAAGTTTCAGAATGTACTTATTTCTTTATTTAGTTGTGGTGGTCTTGATTAGGTCTCGACTTCAGGGCCGGAGGGTCCAAGTTTGAAACCTAATTCCACTGAAGAACCGCTGTGTATGTGGGCTGCATGCTAAATCTGATGTCGTGAGTCAAACGTCCTCCCGTTGGTGTGGTGTAGTAGTTTGGAGAGGGAGGTGCCAGCTCTGGTGTTGTCTCTGTCATCTGACCATGGTCCAAAATTACAAGGTCCTTCTCCAAATAGACCTCGTGTTAATATAACTAAACTACTTCTTTATTTAATTTTGAACGATTTTACTATCATGAAATGGATATATCACTTCTATCCAAAGTAAATCTTTTTTTTATGTTTTAGTTTTTCAGATTAGTGTAATGATGCTGCTAAATATTGTGCTGATTTCATAATAAAGCTACAGTAAAAGCTTAACTAACCGGCATGCTCGGGAAACTCCGATTTCCGGATACCTGAAAAGTCCGGATAGTTGAGTGCGACAGGAACACCGGCGCCCCCGCCCCCGGATGGTAGCCTTTTTTTTAAGATTTTTTAGACCAAATAATTTGTTTTTGTCATTTTGAAATGTGCATTAAATATAATATTTAAGAATACTTCTGTATCTTCCATAACATTGTATTTACAAAACATATTATGAAGATTTTAATTTAAAATTGATGATTAAAAAAAAATACATATATGATCTGTAGCTGAATTTTTACCGTAAATATATAGATTGTAAAAATATAAGCATATAAAAATAGCCGACGAAACTGAAAAATATTCTACTCAGCAAGCATAATAAAACTCTTTTAAGTGATTGTAAACAAATCCCAGATTGAATAACAAAACTAATTATCTTTTAGAAGATCGCAAGGGTTATTGCGCAATGCGCACGCCTCCTGCATTTGATATTACGTAATTGGAATCAACATCTGCGGTATTTGGAGAGTAAATAAATAAAGGAAAAGAAAGAGACTTGCCAATCTGGAGTAACCCTCCTCCCCCCCCCTGAGCTTTTTTTTACTGATTCTGTCCCTTTGCCTTTTTTTTTGGTTGTCGATTTCGTTTTTAGGTCTTGTTTTTCGGTGAAAGGTGAGGACCTTTTATTTATTTTTTTTGTTCTCACTTTTGCTTTTGAACCTCCCCCATAAAACAAGTCTGTGTAAATTATAGTACTGTATATTGTTTTTTTTCCTTCTAAGCCCCTCTGAGCGGAACGAACGTTGCATTTCAGAAATAAATTGTCCGCGTGAATGGAATGGCATGCAAGTGTGCTAAATTTTGGCCCGCAGACGCAAAATTTTTAGAAAAACTCATTTTCTAATTTTTCCGGTTAGTTGAGCTTTCTGGATACTTGAATGCCGGATAATCGAGAGTTTACTGTATTTACATAAAAGCATATACATTTCTCATCTGTGATGTCATGTGCAAAATAAACCTATGCTATGTAAAGGTAAAGATATATAGGAATCCGACAGCCTGTTTCTTGAACCAACAGATATCTAACAAGTTTAACTGTTGGAGATGCAAGTTGCTGCTCCCCCTTAATTAGGAATATTTCTTTGAATTTGTATAATTACACATTAAATACTCACACAATAAAACATCATAATATTTTGTCAGTTTCCTGGAAAGTTGCAAAAGAGTGTCTTCTGTTACGTTTTTATTTGTACTTTAAACAATAGCGGATTTTGTCCATATGAGGCCACAGGCACTAAACTGTTTCGATGCCCCCTCTGCCTACTCAATGTTGCAAATAAGCCTTGTGATGAAAGTCGAATAGGTTTCGAGGCCCCCTAGATTCTCGAGGCACGAGGCGAGAACCTCAAACGCCTATGCGAGAAAGCGCCACTGACTTGAAATAGTGATAAGTAGCTTGTATACATTTTTTTTAACAGTTGAATATAAAATGAACTCTTGCAGGCTTAATCTGAAAATATATTATACATATTCATTAAAAAAGATGTCCTGTTTATTTTACCTAATTTCTTACAAATTTATAATTCAGCTTTTCAAATATAGCATTTAAAGTTTACTAATAAAGAGAAGAATGATTTCATTTGAAGTTTATTTTGAAAAGCATGAAAATGAATTAAATATGTACAGTGGCTCCCAAAATTGAGTATACACCACTCATGTTCTTCGTTAAATGTCTAAAATAGCAACTTAAAATATTCATTTAATATTAATACTTGCAGGAATGTTAAAATGCTTGTTATAGGATGTATTAAGCAAGGAAATGGAAATAACTTAATTGGCTAAATTTTTATGTTGAAGTTCCAAATTTGAGAGTCACAAAATTGAGTATACGCTTCATAAAATTTTCAATTTGCCCACCAGTACTTTTCTTTAAATGAACCAGTGTAATAAATTTGCTACAATGCACCAGGAATATCCAAGAGAGAAATAAGTTTATATATTTTTTAAATTCTCAAAATTAGCTCTAGAACCGAAACAAGTGTTGATACCCCCGAAACTTCTAATTCGAATGTCTGAATAAAGCAAATATCTATGTGAAATTGCAAAGAATGATTGGAGTAGTCAGATACATACAAAAAATCATCCAAAAGTATAAAAAGTCGGAACTAATAACAAATAAGCCTGGTAAAGTAAGAAAAGGAATTCTCAGTTCGAAGACTAACAGAAACATTTTTAGACAAATAACGAAAAAATTCTAAATTGATTTCTGAAGAAATTGTTACATCGACGTCTGCAGCAATAGGGAAGAGTGTCTTGGCAGAAACATTTAGAAGGGTGCTCAGGAAAGCTAATTATAATGGAATTGTAGCTATAAAAAACTTTCATTTCCAAAGTCAATAGAGATAAAAGAATTGCCTTTGCTGAAAAGCTTATTTCAGAGCCTGAAGATTTTTGTAATAAAGTCGTATTCAGAGACAAACGTAAATTTAATATTTTTGGAAGTAATGGTCGAATCTATGCTTGGTTATAGCCATGAGGGAACCTCAGTCCTTGTATGGGGTTCTATGTCTGCAAATGAAGTAGGGATTTTGGTTTTTATCTATGGCATAATGGATAAAATGAAATATTTGGATATACTGAATAAAAATTTAAAACAAAGTGCACAGAAATTGAGTTTAGGATCAAATTCTATTTTTCAACAAGACAATGACCTCAAACATACAGCTGAAATTGCGAAGTTACGGTTATTATGCAAGTATAAAATGTGATTTAATACCCCACCTCAGTCACCAGACCTCAATGTTATTGAAAATTTGCGATCTAATTTGGAAATATCTGCTCAGAAACATAACATTAGGAATAAAGAACACTTAAGAACTGTGCTACAAGAAGAATGGGCAAAAATAACCCCTTGGGCGACACAAACTCTTGTTAACTCAATCCCATGCCATTTCGAAGCTGTTTTGAAAGCAAAAGAATATGCAACAAAATATTAGTTTATGTAATTTTTCTTTTTATTAACAAGATAGTCTGTGTACTCAATTTTGTGATTAAGAAGTTTTTAACTTTGACATAAAGTTTATGTTAATAAAAATATTATCAATCCTTTATTCTTGTTCATACGTTTTTATGTTTTTTAATGTGTCTTTTATTATTCTTTCAGCTCTTAAGCTTAAACGTGAATTTATTATAACATTTTAACACTTTTAATGAAGAGAGAGTAGTGTATACTCAATTTTGGGAGCCACTGTAGGTAAAATTGTGGGAAATCGTAGAAACGTTAAATGGCTGAACTGTATTAAGACCTTGTAACTAGCATACGCTGTGCGGGTCATTTTAGCTAATTATACCGCACTTCAAAACCAGTTTTACCAAACTGGTTTTGAAGCTATATAGGAAGGAGTATTGGAGGGTGAACATCGCAATTTTGAACCGTAATCAAATGATGAGCCACTACTCTGTAAGAAAATGAAGTTCTGCAACCATGTCAAAATCGTGGGCTCATGTGGCGCTAGTCGTCAGCATAGCCTTATGCAACAATGATTTAGTAAATATTTCGCTCCTTTAAATTTTTTTAATTTCTTAAGTATGTGTAAATAAAAAATTAGGAGAAATTACTTTGCATCTATACGATGGTGTCGCGACACTCCGAGGGCCATGTATTAGTGGGTTTATGTCCCATTTGAAACTAAATATGACGAGAGGGTGGAAAGTACCATACCCCGGATGCCGTTTGCACTTACTGGCGAGAGAAGAAATCATATTATGGCCCTGGCGCCATTTACTCTCGCTATGCCACGAACGAATGAAATTCTAAACCGTGAAATTTTATTTGAAGGATGAAATTTTATTTGATGATGATTTGTCAATTTTAAATCTTTAGAAGAAAAATATTCTCCATAAATTTATAGATTTGATACTTGATTATATGCCGATGGAGGTGCTCGAGATCTGATTTAATGGTAAACAAAGTTAGTGTGCCTGTACTTTACAAAGGTTTGGAAATTGCGAAAATTCATGTTTGAAATTATTTCCATGTTTGGAGGTACTGCTATCTGTGACCAGTTTTTTACATGTTTGAAAGGAAATAAGCCTCCTTTGATCAAGAGTCTGGCATGGGAAGTATCGTTGCCTTGGGGCCCTACTAGGGCAAATTGCTTCTCTTATTTCATATGTCTGAAGCAAGAAGTCGACAAATGTATTGAAGTGAAGGTATAATGAAGTACTATAACCGGGCACAAGTTACCCTCCCATTGTCTTTGAGATTATTCATATTCATCATGGATTAGTTTCTTACGTAATTACGAACAAGATTTACTCCGAAGTCGGAAAGATGGTACTAGTAGAAAAGAAATGACATCTGGATGAGAAAAATTTATTTTGATATTGTTGCTACAGAATGCTTTTCACAATAAAGATATAACTACGAAATAAGAGAAGATTTAATTGTGAAAGAGTTAAAAATACAAAAAAGACATTGTGCATTCTCTTTTTTTATATATAAATACGTACAATACTTTTCAAAATAAAGCCACGTTTCTCTAAAAATTAAAGTTTCTTTGCGGTCCACATACATTTAGACCTTATTAATTTGGCTTTTGACATCCTTAAAGGATAAGGTGACAATTTAAACAATCTCTAACATATTCCTAACTTTTGTCTTCCCCCCCCCCTCCTTTTTACTTTCCTTCAAATGTTGAAAATTTACGATTTGGTGATTCGTGATAAAAAAAAAATTAAGCTAAAACATAAAGATCAAAATTGTTGAGCTATACTTAGCAATTCATTATTTTCATACATTGCTCCCACGTTGTTCATAATTTGACCCCCCCCCATGCTGTTATTTAAAAAATGTCTTTATAGCAAGAAAACCATTCATACAAAAATTCGGGCCACAGACGACAGCATATTGTCTAGTGTGATGCAAAATGTTATGAAAGAGGTTCGCATCAATAATGAAGAAAATACAAGTTATCTGTGCGATATATTTTCGAAATGTTAAGAGAATAAACAGTTAATATAATTTGGTGGGTAAAAAGATGAATAGATATATGGAGAAAGTATAAAAATAACTTATTATTCTACTGGCATCGTAATTTATTAAGCTCTTGTCAGTTCTTTTTTTCCTATCTAAATAGATGGCACATTCTGTTTGAAGAATGTGCTATAGTTTTGATTCAGTTACGAGTTCAGAGGGAACTAGACATGTGTTTGGATTCCAAGCAATTTTGTATCAAATAATATCTAAGAATAGATTAGTTTGTAAAGTTAAAAATACGATAATTTGATGCATGAGCCAAACGTGTCAAGGCGTGGGGTAGAAGTTCATTAAGCTAAAATGTGATCAGGGCCGGATTATTAAATAGGTAAAGTAGGCAACTGCCTAGGAACCCCGATATATATATATTTTTTGCAACTTTTAAAGTAATTTAATTTTGTGCTTTCATTTAATTTACAAAGGCCGAGCACTCGAACATATTCAAATTAAAATCAAATTCGTTTAAATTTTGTAACATTATTCTAATACAATTCCAAATTAATTACCTTTTTTAAGTTTTATAATATGTTGTTTTATAATTCTAAAAAAATATGTTGCTTCATAATTTTAAAAATGCCCGATCCTATAGTTAAATAGTATTTATAGTGTTTTAAATTAAATTAATGCTTGTCATTTTTTAATTATTTTGTGTAAATTACTTTTAAATTTTAATGTTGCACTTTTTTATACGCGATAAACTGAAACCAACTCTCTTGATAGTTATTCACAATTAAATGTTTTGCTATTTCACTTTGTCAAAATTTTCTACCTAAAACTGCTTTTATAGAGATTAAATCGAAATCAATACAAAAATATTTGGTTTTGGAAGTTGAAGACAGTAAAAAACTTGCATAATCTAAGTGTTACTAAAGCGCTTAATCCGGCCCTGAATGCGATACTCAAAGCTGTAACATAATTCTAAAAGTTCATTTGTGCAAATTTTTAAAATTCGAAAATTACAGTCTATAATAATTAAGAAGACATACAAGATATTTAATATAAAATAAATGCAAGTGCTGTTGGAACAGAATTTTTAATTTTGCATTGCCAAAACCCCCTTTTAAAGTTACAGAACATGGAATAATGGCATTATGAAATTGCTCTTAGTTTAAACACACTGAAAAGTGAATATCATAAAATCCTTTATTTGTAGACTTCTCATTTCATTTACGAAACTACATAGAAATTATTTAAGAACATTCAATAAAATATCTAAATATATATATCACGCATCTTGTTGAAATTATAAACACATAATAAAGCACACCTGGAAGTTTCCTTTCAAAATTTCCTTTGAATATTATAGCCAAAGCCTAACATTATGTACTGTATTTTCACAGGATATGTTATTTACACTATGCTGTGATTGGACATTTTTATTTATCTGATTTGAATCTGAAGCAGGTGTTTCAGAGTAGTGTTGCACAGTATCGCGAGTATTTTCAGAATCTTCTGAACAGTCTTCAAATATTGGTGGATACATCGTGTATCGCGATTGTAAAGAAGAACGCGCTCGGTTATTTCTTTTGAATGGAACAGTTGAATGTCCATTGTAAAGATATAAATCTGAAGATGGTGAATTAGGGACTGAATAGGATACAGAACTACATGGTGAAAGACTGATTGGTGCAGAAGTGATTCTAGGAGCTTTATCTTGTGGCGAAGGTATTTTGAGCATCTCTACTGCTGATTTCCGAGGGCCAAGGGCTTGGCTATTGCTTCTTGCTTGTAATAATAACATTTTAAAATCATGCATACTAGTCGGCTTAGTTGGACCTAATCTGTCACTGGCTAAAGATTTCCGCTCAGGTGCTACACTGTTTGTTGGCCTGAAATCTGCCCAACTTCTCCTGTCTCTAGAGCTATCGAAACTCGATGAATTTCTTGGTGAAAGAAAACCAGTCTCAGCTAAAGCGCCTTTAGACGATGCTGGACGAAGATAAGATGGAGAATTTGAACGAGATGAAGATGCTAATGAAATATCAGAATCTGTTTTAATATTCATTCGCTTCTTGCAGTTATGAATTACAGCAAATAAATCTTCAGTGGACATAGTACTTTGTTGTGGTTTTGTTACATCAGTGTTTGCATGCCCTTGAGGGCTTTTTTGACAAAAATTGTCCTTTGTTTGAATACGATTATTTTCTTCGTGCTGAGGAACACAAAGCTGCTCCATCCGTTTTGAATGCAAGTCAATATTATGTTTGGTAAGCATGGGTTCGTTCACTGGCAGTCCTGAAATGTTAGGATCTGGTATTATCACAGTTGCTGTTTTTTGAAACGAGTTCGTATTAACAATTTCAGTTGGATGACTTTGGTTGTAAATAGGCTCTGGAAATGGTGTCCTTATCAAGTTTGTACCTATGGAAGCTCGAGAATGCACACTTTCTGTAACATTTCTTTGAGGAGACATCGGATACTTATGATAGGTTCTTTCTATTTCTTGCTCATTTGAATTGTATCTGTCAACAGGAGTAACAGCAATAGAGTTGGGTCTGTTGTTCGCGCTGACGCGAGGATGATTGAGTCTCTGAGTTGTATTCACAGGAGTTTGACGGTACTGAATTTGATTATGATATGGTACATGGGCTCTATCTTCTGTTTTTATCATTTCTCGGTTAGTAGACCAATTATTGGCTTTACTGGTATTTATATTGTTTGCATAGTTTTGAGGAGGAATTGTATATAATCTACGATCTAAAGAATTAGTGCAATGTATTACTCTTCCTTCTGGATCCAAAAGAACTCGTGCTGCTTGTTTTGGTTTCCTAGAGTGTAAAGCCATTGGATTCTGTGATTTAGGTTTTTCATTGTAAAAGAATTCGCTATTACTTGTGTCTGAAGAGTACCCACTATTCGAAGCATACTTAAAATCATTATTGTGCTCGGTAGTTAGTTGTTGATCACTGTTGTCTTTAAACAAGGTTTTCTTACACAAAACTAAAGAATTATTACGTTCACTCATTGTTTGTCTTTGGATTGGAGTAACAGTAACTTTATGTGCATATTTAAGAGGTACTTCCACTTTATTCATATCTGAAATTTTTGTGTCATGTGTGTTCGAATGTGCTTTGTACATTGAAGTATCATCGTTTACCTGACTATGGGATTCTTGATCTTCAGATCTAAACTTGTTTTCGGGTTGAATTTCAGTCTTCGGTTTTGTTTGATTAGAAGAAAAAGATTGCAAGTAGTTTTTAGGTTCGTTGTCTTTTATTGGCGATATATTTTCTTTTAAAAATAAAGGTAAAGGTTTGACGTTTTTAGGAGAACTACTACCATACATATTGATATGAGGTTGACTTTGTAGTTTATTTGCTTTGTTTTGAGAATTTTTAAATTTATTTTGTTCTTTCGTCCGTGATTTCATATTTATTAGGGTACTAAAGATGTTCTTTGGATTCTCTGTTGAATGTTTAAGTGACTCTGTTGTTTTCTCCGTCTTCCAAGATTTTGAAGATTTTGGTTGAGGTTTAATTTTTTTACTTGACTCTTGTTTGATTCTCGACTTACTTGTTTCATTTCGAGCACTTTTCGGTTGTTTTTCTAGTTGTTTTTGTATGCTGCAATCACTATCCAAAGATACCGACTGGCTAACTTTTTCAGTATCATCTTTTATTGTAGCGGCAACTATTGCTGGTGGTGGAGGTGGTGGTGGTGGAGGTAATGGTTCAAGACCTATGCTTGTTAAAGTCCCAGAGCTTGAAGTCATTTCTGTACCAGTCTGAGAAAGAAGACTGTTTAAACTACCATCACTTATTGTGCTAATAGATAGTGACGATCTGTAATTATTTTCAAATATAATATCTGAAGAATCATCGCTTTCGTCACTACTAATAAAAAACACATCAGATTCTGCTGACGTACCATTAGAAGTTTCATCATCATGTGTTGCATTATTGTCTGAGGACGTATAGCTTGATATTTCTATTTCTTTACTTTCTTTTACCATATTATGATTGGACTCTTCTGATTTAGGGGACTTTGCTTTAAACCTGAAACATGCAAACAGAGACAAATATAAATAATTATGGCACAAAAATTTATATAAGTTGTACTTTTATTTCTTTTCATATATTTCTTATTTTTTCCCTCAACATATCCATTTTTATATATCAGTTTTAGCATTCAATCCAATTCAAAATGTTGAATCTTGTTGAGATATTAGTACCAAAGCATTGTTTCCAGGGTGACAAAAGAGAAGGAAATGGAAAAACAGAGGAACGGTTAATTTAACTGAATTAAGTTTTCCCTATAAGATTTCATTTATTTTCTTGATGCTTATCTATATCGAATACAGAATGGATCAAATCTCAATAGAATTTATAACAACAAATTTTTATCTTTCTATTTTATGAAATGATGCCCAATATAATATATAAGTATTTTAAAATTGAAACAAGTTAGTGCCAAAATTTGTAACAAATATGATTTTTCTAAGATATGTTTGGAATGAGTTTCTGAATCAACTTAAGATTTGAAATATCGGGAGTGTTCTCCTTTCGATTTTCTCTGCGTACATTGATGTAAAGATGTTACTTACATAGTACAAGTATAAGCCTTTATAATGAAGAATACTATAAATACACATCAAACTCTAATAAATAAAAACTAAATAATTTTTAAGACATGTTATTTCATAGGCATTTATAGTAAAAACTTTTATGTAAACAAAAGCAATGACATAACCAAAATAAACAGAAAATTTTTAAAGAAGGAATTACATGGCTAATTTTATTATATAAAAGTTTCATGTTTGTTCAGTTCGAATATTTTCAATTTGGAGAATTTTTTGCATGTTTTTTAATTTACATTCAAGTTCACTGAGTGACAAAATAATCGGATGTTTTCTCCTGTTTAAAAATTATATGTTGTGAATTAAATAAATCGCATGTTTTCGAAATTAAACGTTGGTATGCAAAGAGAGTTAAAACAAAATTAGGAGAATGAATTTCTAAAAAATTTAGATGAATGTAAATTGGGTCCAGACAAAGAAATTACCGAAAGTAAACAAAATATAGCAATAACACTTTGTAATAATTACTGTAAACTATAACTAAGTTGATTCATTTTCATAAAGGTAGGTAATATAAGAAGAAATTAAAGATAATCCATACACTTGCTATTATTTAAATTGTTTTACAGTGAGCAATGTAAAGGATGATAGTAACTAAATTTCTAAGATGTTTGGCTAATTAATAACGAATTTCTTCTAATAACACTATCTATGAAAGTGTTAACAGTGTTGCACCTTTTATAAAATTTAATATTATGAATAAGAAAATCAAAACATCTATGTACAAAAGTGGTACCTCTTATCGTACGTGACATAATTATTCATTTAAAACATCCTAACAGGTTCGGAAATGCTACTATACCAATTAATATGCATGAAGGAAATAAAAAAAATTAGCATAACAGTTTTTATATTTTCACCCTGTACATTTATTTTAAACTATATGGTGTATACTTACTAATGATATTGGTAAATTTTAAGCCAAGAATTTTCACATAAATAGTTCTGTGTAAAAATTTAATTATTTGTTTCAGACCTACTAAATTTCTTTACGTCGCATGTGTGCCATAGAAGCCAATGCACCTTAATAACCTTTGACAGATATGAGCTTATTCATCAATATGATACGAATGTTTAGTGGCAAAGGTTTTAGTTTCAAGTTGATAAAGCTATACACAGGGCCGTCTTATCCAATGGGCTAACTGGGCCCAGGGGCGCCATTGATCCAAGGACTCCTATAATATACTGATTTTATTTTAATTTTGAGCTAAAAATTTATTTCATTATTATTTTAAATATGGAAGGGCTCCGATTTGTCAAATTTCAAGGCGTTAGTCAGAGAACAAGTGATTTTTTTCCCTTCTCAATTCTTGTATTAGGTAGGTATTTTCTTTGGGCCATAGGCGCGCGAATTCCTAGTTACGTTTCTGACGAGGCGCAAAATAACTCGAGTGCCTTTCGTTGTATATCTGTTATTCTCATTAGTATTAGTTTTGTTCTCAGAATCCGACGAATTGATATCGCTGCTGTAGCTCCAGTTTCCACTCGACGATTGGTCTTCTGTCTTACTATGGCCGTTCAGCTGTCTCATTTCAACCGCTACATTCATAGCAGCTGAAACTGTTGAGATTGGGATATGACTTTTGAGTTTTCTTTTGTTTATTGCTGCTGATTTAGTAAGGTCTGTTGGCTGACTCTTTGATTCCAACTTCACAGTTTCGTTTTTAGCTGCATTTATTCTATTTTTTTCTTCTGAACTAACTTCCCGTGAGGTGCAGTCTCTAAAACTTTGAATCGACGGAATATTTGTATCTGAAGAATTATTATTTTTCTCCTCAAAAACAATCCTGTTTGTTCTGTTGTTTTCATTTTGAAGTTTTGAATGGTGATCGCTTTCACACGACGAAATATTTTTCTCAAACGTCCGGGTTGACATGACTGCACGCTGGCATTCCTCGTTAATGATGTTGTGGAGCACATCCTTCAGCTCCTTCGTATCTCCTTCTGCTACTGTATTCCTCCTTTTGTCTTTTTTCTTCTTCCTTCGAATAAAAAAGTCCACCTGGAATGAAAAGTATTAATTATTGAGATATAATACAGATTTCATTATTCATGTTAATAAATCTGTATCACGATGCCTTAGAGCATCCCGACTTAAAATATCAAATGATATTCTTTTCGTCAGTCTTCAATATTACCCAGGAAACTATCTTAAATTGAATAATTTCATAAAATTTTCTAAATAAATATATTTAGCTAAATTTCTTTTTGTTTATCCTTAAATAAATATTACTGGTCTATTTTATTTTCCTATTTATAATGTACACTTGAGATTGCCATTTTTTTTTTTTTTTGTATAAATGGGGGGGGGGCGATCTCGAAGGCTTAAGAAGTCATCCTTTATACTATAAAGAATCTTAAATGGTTCCAGCTAATATGTATGTAACTATATTAGAAATCCTATGAATATTAAGAAACGTTTCTATGCTGAGAAGATACAGTTAGACGAAATGATACCACTAAGTGATGTGGCGTGTTCATAATCATGATTTTACATGTTAAATCATGTTCTTCAATAAATGAGGCTAATACTAAAGCTCCAATGAATGATGAAGTGGATTTTTAAAAATTAAAAAAAAAAGTTAAGTCTGAAATATCTTTTGTCTGAGAATCAATGAACATCTGAAAAAAAGACAAGTATTGTTGAGTTGTTGTGAAGATTCGATCACTATATAATCTTATACGATATATGATGCGTTACTTTGTCAATTAAAAATAATAAAATTTCATTTCAGTACTAATTCCTTTATTCTGGGTAACCTATGTATCACTAAATGGAAAGTGAAACTTATATCGAAAGGGGAAAAAAGTTAGTTCAGTTTCTCTTTTGGTTTTTTAATGATGCTGATTTAAAAATAGTAAGTCTATGTGGCGCCAAATTATAACAACTATTACTCATTACAAAAAGTTTCTTCGGAGTAGACTTTATATAAAAGATAGATATTAATGGAATTTAACCAATTAAAAGAACATTCATGATCACAATTAATGGAAGAAAGCACTAACTATTATTTACTGGCAATAGGCAAACTATTTTAATTATCATTAAATATAATGACTGACAAGTAACAATATAAGTGCGGGTATCTAACATTTTTATAGGGAGACAGGGGAGCTCTGTTCGGTTAATTGAGCAGATGATGCATGTGAGCTTCTTTCACTAAAACTGCACTAATAAAATCACTATAAGATGTAAGTAACAAAATAAAGTATGAAAGAAATGTAATAAGATAGTAATGAATAAGAAAATAGAATAAGTAAGTAATCAACATACATGAATAAGAGACCGTCTAAAGGTTGCCATCCTGTTGAAAGGCTGTCCGCTAACATCTATAGGCACTACAGTAGATGGCACTTGAATGGTTGTCATACCGTTTTGGGTACCAGTCGACTTTTCGGTATTGTTGTTAGGAGGACACTTGTACAAATTACGCACCTGAAAAAAATTAATACATTAATCAAAAACAAAAAGTGAAATGGATGCATAATTTTTAATCTTGGTTCTGTAAATTTTTTAAAAACTTTTCTATCGGAACTTGAGCGATTTTTGATATGAGTATCGTCTTCAGGAACTTGGATGAAAGTAAGCTATAGCAAGAAACAGCAAAATCTGTGTCAAAATTGAACTTTGTTTTAAATTTAAATGCAAATTTTATACACTGAAGTCCTCAAAAACCCTCAACGTTCGTACACGACTGTTTAGCACACCAGTTTAGATTAGATTAGTTAGACTAACGTCCCGTTTTGAAATTACACGAAGGCTATTTTGGGACGGACCTCATAATTTTGAATCGAGTTCAGATGACGAGAACGACACCTGGGTCAACAACCACACTCCAAACTTCAACACCACAACAGCGGGAGGACATTTGACCCCGACAGACTTAACGTGCGCCAGAAATAAAAATAAGATATCTGCAGTAACGATCAAAAGGCCAACTAAATCTTACCATCGTATTCAAAGAAAGACATATGCCGAAGAAAATTTTGGAAGATTAAAAGTAAATAAACTTTTCAAAGCGTCAGCAAAATGTCGCGCCTAGATGAGCAAATAGGTTCCTACTCAGTAACAATACCTATTAATTTATTAATACAGAAATTTAGTTATATTAACGCCCCGTTTCGAAGCAACGCGAGGGCTATTTTGGGATGGACCTCGTAATTTTGAACAGCGGTCGGATGACGAAGGCGACACCTGAATTGCAACCTCCTCCCCAAGCTTCCGCACCACACCAGCATTTGGCCCCCTACATATGGCCTGGCATACAGCGGGCCCAATCCACGACGGATCTTCGGTAGAGCCGGGTTTCGAGCCTGGGGCCCTGGTTCCGGGGCCGGCACCTTGCCACTAGGCCACCGCGGCCTCATCATTATCGAAGGAACTACGTAGATGAAAATCCATTCTTGTCATATACAATTGACCCTTTGCATTCCAGCTTTTCGATCTTTAGAGTCTTGAATGACGTGTTACACTATCAGTTATGAGACGAGTACCAAACCAAACATAACACGTTTCTGAGAGGAATATTCCGAGTGTTTAAAGAATCTAAATATGAACGTTTGTGAGCCACTATTTTTGTTTTTATAGTAATCAGTGCGGCCTAGGAAGCGGATTATTATAGGAAACCACAGGATAAGAAATTATCAAAATGTTTATATGGTTCCATACAGACAGGATCATCAAGGATGTGTGACTGTATGATAACAGCACTAAAAGACACGAAATCTCGCGTCTTCATTGTTTCGATAATTTCGATTAGATTTCATAAAATTCGCTACCAATGCTCTCTTTTTCTTAATCATCCTACCTTACATAAGTGTACTTGTCTAAACTATCATATAAATTGCAAAACTAAATATTTTAACAAACATAATCCAATTTATTGGAAATATTTTAACAAAATCCAGTTTATTGGCGGTATTAATTACTCAGATCATAAAATCGATGTCTTTGATTTAAAAAAAATCAACTGTACTTGTTAGTGATCAAACAGAAGGCCAAGTAATCAGATATAAAAATTACATGTTTTAACAGCGATTTTTTTTTTTTTTTTTTGAGATTTTTTGATTCGAACTTTGATTTATGAATTATTTACTTTAGTTGTAGAAGAAACTAAAAACTTGGGTTAAAAAATCACACGAACTGAAATTTCTTATTTAAAATAGCATGATTCAAATGACTATAGTCTATCGAACGCCATTGTGCTCTTAAAACAAAAATAGATGATAGACTTATTTTTCTAATGTCTCAGAAGTTTTACTTATTGTTCAAAAGTACAATAAAAATTCAGAGGATAAAAGTTAACGAGATCGTCATATTGCACGATGCATTTTATTTAAACGTCTCCAATCTTAAAAAAGTTTCAGAAGAATACCATTCAAAGAAGCAACAAAATTCAGAAGATTGCAGTTCAATGAGAGCTTTATATTCTTTAATAAAAATACATTATGCATATTATTTTAGATGTCATCAGCTTAAATAAGTTTAATTCGTGACGATACTTAACAGTATCCAATTTTTACATATGTTTCAAAACAGAAACCGATAGAGGCTGCTGAAGTCGAGAACAGCTATAACTAGGGTTACCATAATTTGTTTGGTTGAAATCAGGACACTCCGGGTGAAGGGTCTTGTGGGTCAAAGTATAGAATAACATTTTAAAAGCTGCCTGCTAAAGACCTTCTTTCAGAACACTAGCACAGAGTTTGAGGAAGTGAAAAAAAATTTAAGACGTCAGAATGCAAAGATGCAATTTTTATTAAAGATTGATAATTCAAAATTATATTAATGAAAAGCAGAATTAAAAGAAAACTTTTAATTTTCAGTTTGAACTGGGACCTGTGTAAGGGGACCTGTGTAAGGGGACTCATCCACTTCCTTATCAGCAGTGGATGTAAACAGTGTGAAACAATGAAATTTTCTTTCATTGGCAGATTGTCAGCTCTTGCGAACACGTCAGATTTTCTCAATTACAACCAAATTTCTCTCTCGCCGCATTCACTGGGGTAAATCCGAACTTGAGCTTGAAATCCGGACGTAGGGTAATCCTAGCTATAAGTGTTTTGAGCAACTTCAAAGTCTCACCCCCACATGGGGGGGGGTTAGCAGACTGAGTGGGTCGATGTCATTTTCTGCTGGAAAGCAATGCAAAAAATAAAAATCCCTGCGTACCGGGAGAGGCTGGCAATAGATGTGAGTCGTGGTTGGACCGGAGACCGAACGCCGCTCCCCATCTGTTTCTGGGGCTACCTTGTGCGAGGGGATGAAGGCCGGGGGTGAGGGACCGTTGGCCAGCTGACGAAGGCGACCCACTTCAGGGGGTCGAGGAAAAGTGCAGAAAATTGGCTCATCTTCCGCAGCATGGCTGCTCTTGTAAATGGGACAAGGCTCTCGGGGACCAGACAACGAAGAAACAGCTGGAAAAAATAAAATGTTTTATTTAGTTTTACGTTTTTGAAGTCACATTTGATACTGAGAGTGATCAATGAATAGCGTAATCCGATTAAAAAATGTTAACTAAATGGGCATTTATTACGAAAAAATATAGATTAAATAGGCGTTTATTACGAAATTTAAAGTTAATTTGATAGTGTGAATGCATGAAATTGGCAGATTTGATTACGATCGAAATTGGATTTGAATATTTTCAAAAAATAGGAAATAGTGGCAGCACATGGACTCATCATTATCAACAACTAGCTGCTGTTGGCGCTGAGAATACTGTAATACAAAAAAAGATCACTTTTAGAGAATTCGTATTTTTGAGGCTCGGGAAGGTTAATATCTAAATATACTGAAACATCTGAAAGTTTTTATTCTCCAGCTAAGCAAGGCCGCCTCGAATTGAAAAAGAGTTGGCATCACATTTCTAGTTAAAAGGCGAATTATTAGACTTCATACAAATGCTATCTTTAAAAAAACTAACGTCGAGATTGAATTGACGGAAAAAAGACCTTTAAAAGGCTACTTAAAGCCCAAAGAAAGAATTCATTATTAATACTTACATGCATATATACACTAAGCACTTTCAAAACAAAGAAAAAATTAGATATATTTTTAAGAAATAAAAGCTAATAAAAAAAGGGTTGCCCAAGATTATTAATAAATGCAATCAGAAATATGTTAATGCAATTCTAAATTTATTTAACCACAAATTTAAGTGAACTCCTTCTAACGTATTGCTCAGTATCTACGAACATCTTTGAGATAAAAAAAAATGTTACATTCATTAGTTCTGATTCACATCCTCTCTCTTCCTATGACAAATGAAAAGGAGCTGTATCATAACTTCACGCTACCAGGCCATGGATAGATAATGATACGATCCCTTCCCCCCTTCCAAATAGCTATTATGACACGCTTTGTCGACTGTCCGTAAGATTTCTCTTTCTATGCCATGTACAACGGCATCTCAAGAACTTGTGACCTTGAACCTATCTAGAAAGAATCGGAGTGAGGAAAACAGTTAGTGCGGGAAGGGTATAAACTCTGTTGACTCGATTTGTTAGCATAATTTCTTAGGTGAAGAAACCGCCCAAGTGCAATTGGTGCACAAATTTGAGACTCTTGACTACAGACAATGTGAATCCTCAGAAATAATTAAATATTCAAAATCTTACACAAGGATTACGAAAACTAAAAAGCTGCAATGGACAAGAACAAAAATATATCGTCAAGAACAGTGGCGGACTGGGTCTGAAAAGAGTGGTTGCCATCAGACAATGGGGGCCTTATCACATCTACGTTACAATCTCAAATATATTTTTCGATATTATTTATTACAAATTATATATAATATCAATCAGTTAATATAATCTATTCCTAATCTAAAACTCTATTATATATATTGCTAAATACAGTATACACGTATTAATTAATGAAAGTAATAAATAGCAAATATAAATGTAATTTTATGATTAAATATTAAATAATTTTGGTGGTTGTATTATAGCATACTGTAATTTTGGAACTATACTGTTATATTGAGAATATTTTAACCAAAGTGAAAATAAAGTGCAACCTATTTACCAATTTAAAATTTTTTAAAAAGAATAATTCTAACTGTCAAAGATCAACAACTCAAATGTACCGAACATTACATTTGGTCCATTTCAATAATGGCAACTCTGGAAACATTTGAGTTCACTAGATGACTGTGCAAATCTGTTAATAAGTACTCTATATCCAAATCATCTAGAAATTCCTTTTCATAGCAACGTACAGGAATTCCAAGTTCTCCTCAGACAATGAATTTCTTAATATGGTCTTTAAGATCTTTAGTCGACACATATCCTGGGGGCCAGAATTGTCTTATGTTAAGAGGGCCCACTTGCCATCGGGCAAGCTGGCAACCTGGCCAGTCCGCCACTGATCAAGAATATGGCCAGTCGATTTTCATATTATATTTTTCATACATTTCATATATTTTTTCATATCCGGTAACATAAAAATACAGAAAAAAAAATCTAGAATGAAGAATGAAACCAATTCATGCACACACGATGAACGTCACATGAACATGTCACATATAGAGCAAATTTAATTTTGGAATCTATAGTGCATCTTGCAGGAAGAAAAAGGGCATGACGTCATAGCACAGCATAACCATAAAGAAATCCATTCCAATCCGAAAATATGCTATAAATTGAATGACTAGACTGCCATAAGCAAAAATATGGAAACTATGAACCACACAAAATAGACCTCATAGTGGACGTCTCAGGCGTCACAATTGGGACATGGTAATACCAGCCAAACACAATCCTAATCGGTTGAAAGGGAGCCATTAACTACCTATAACACCATTATTATACCACCAGGGGAAACGAGATCTTGAATACTTAATAAGGCAACTTCTCATCCTCGTACTTGAGATGGCCTCCCGGTGGGGACAATACAGCGGAAAACAACAAGTAGTTAGATGCTTAATGACATTGGCGCGGTTACAATTTCACATGGCTATGACAGCATGTGAATTGACTCCATTAATCTCCAAGAACAAAATGAAGGAAATTTTAAATTAAAATAGTTCCGGAGAGGAAGTCAAACCACGTTTCAGAGAGGAGGGGGAGACTGTCGATGTCTTTCTACCTTACTCTACATTTTAAAGATAAAAATCCCGGACATTTATCATCAGTCCTATTAATACATACATAAAACTTACATAGTGTGATATTATGAACCACTAATTCTCACCCCCTCAACTATTGAACCCCGGAAGCTATAATCATAAAAATGATATCTAGGTATGGTAAAGCGGCTATACGCTATTCGATGAGACTGCTTACAGCGCTTCCTAGTCACAAAGTCAGTAGTTAGCGAGTCAATCTCGAAAACAATACGAGAGAAGGAAATATTTCCAATTACAAAGTTGTAGAGCAGCACCAATTTAGTTTTACAAAAAAAGTACAACTTTTTAACTGAATTTGTCGCACGGAGGTGCTTTAAGCGGTCTCATCAAATAGAGCAGAACCACTTAACTGTACTACACACCACTTTTATGATTATAGCTGACGACTTTCAAAATTTAAAGGGTTATGAACTGCCTTAGTGAAGTAGCTGTATATGCCACTGGCAGTACACGAAATTCAGGCATCCCACAGTATGCCTGGTGTTTTCATACAAAACATGAAATATTTGTTATATTTAAATATTTTACATACCATAGTGAGCTTCATGGAATTTGTTTACAAGACTAAGTGCCGAAATATGAAGGGCTTTTATATAGCAGTTAAGTGCAATTTAAAATGCCTTTCCCTATTTTTTTACCTTCTGGCATACGAAGTAACAAAAAGGAAGTACTGTTTGTAAAGCAGTTCTACTCTGGTATTCCGTAAATAAATTTTAAAAAAATCTAATATATTTTATTTTGTGTTTCGTGCATTTCCGAACATATGTTTTCACAAATGCCTTTTTTTAATACTTTTCTAAAAAGTATTTATTATTCTAAACTACATAACGCGTAGACATTCTACGGGAAATTATGTAAAATTCTAAAATGTAACAGATATTTCATACATTTCCAGGTAACATAAAATATTTTAGAGAATGTCCATATATATTTTGCACTGACACATTGCTGCCAACATATATTTTAAATTTTGACATAAAGTGTTCAATAAAGATAATTGGCAGCGCAAATATTTATAAATATATATAAAAATTTCCTTCACAATACACCTGCTCATATTTACGCAGATGTTCAGAAACATAAAAATAAAGTAATGAATTCGACTTTTCTTGCAATTATTCTAGCAAAAATGATTATCAGACCTGCCAACCTCCAGGTTTGAAAAAGAGGAAGACATTTTCAATTATACATACACAATCACAAATGCGTAGCAGGCCAACATTTACTTTATGTAACTCATGTACAAATAAGGTGGAGGGGACCTAATGAGACAATCTTTTATTTTGGCTAAATTTTTCACAAAATTTTATTTTTTTTTTACAAAATAAATGAAAATGTATTGATTTTATAAAATTGCTTAGCTGGGTTTTAAAATAATATGGTAAGTTTTTTAAAAGACTTTTTTTTTTAGTCCTCACTCTTCCATACATAAGCCAATGCCGATAGTCACTAATTAACAAGCCTGGATATGATACCGTGGCAAAGAGCTAATGAAGAACCCGTAGCGGAATGACGTCACGGATTCGAAATTTGAAGAGAATGTGGTGGCGGCAAGCGCTGGATTTTTCTTTCGACGCTCTCTTATTGCTTTTATTATTATTATTATTACTATTTATTTATTCCTATTTCTCGAAAATACTAAAAAGCGGGAGGAAATCGGTGAGAATTGGGAGGCGGGAGAAATTGTTAAAAAGCTGGAGACTCCCGCCAAAAGCGGGAGAGTTGGCAGGTTATGCATAAAAGTTATCCTCCTCAATTTTTTTATTTCTAATGATATGTACAATAAGAAATTTTTACTGAATTATATTTGTTTTCTAGGGTTTTAAAGTTCCTATACACATCCTACTTCTGTGGATTGAAAGCAAAACAACACAGCAGCCGGCGGTCAATTAAAATTCAACTTAAAATTTTGTTTAGTAAACTATTAAAAAAGAACTAGGGAAAACAAAATAAAAAGTATTCAATATCCTATTTCACGCCTGGACGGTTAACGTCGAGATGTTTCACTCCAGACATTTCGAATTCTAATTCCATACCATATACTTATCTTTTTTTTAAAAAAAATCAATAAAAGCTCGGAATGAGTACAAAAATAACAAAACGTCAGCTAAGGATTTCATATCACAAAAAAAAGGAAGGACCGGAAAGATTTAAAAGGAAAAATACTACAAAAAATCAAGTCTCACATTGTGTATGAAAGAAATGCATTTCTTTTCGCACTTTTTGGGGCAATACTCTAAACCTAACAGATGGATTGATTACAATGTGATACATTAAAACATTGGATGCACCACGATTTGAATTAACCCTTTGAGGCCTGAATTTTTTCTATCTCCAAAATTTTTCTTCTTGGGTGAAATTATTATTATTATTAATCCCCGGGAGCAAATCGGCTTATCGTGTTAAATTCCTAAGAATTTATTAAAAATTAAAATGTATAATGAATGCGATTAAAATCCCAATTTACTTTTATTCTAATACGGGATATTCTAGGATATGGAGTTTTTCTAATACGGATTCACACTTTAACGACATTGCTTTTACCTCATATTTTTGATTAAAAAAATTATTTTCTCCTTTTTAGTACATTAAAAGCACAAATTTTAATTTTTTTTATTTTTATTAAAAATTATTTGAAGCTGTCGTATAAGTTTGAAAAGTTTTATTGAAGATTTTTAGAATAAGTTCAAATATATAACGAATAGTTTCACCGTTTCAATTCCGAACGTAAAAATTTAATAATCAAAACACTAACGACGCATGTGTATTCATGTAAAAGAAAATAATAATATATTATTAACTGTAATACAGAATGACACAGTACTGAATGTAGGTCAATAATCTTTGGTTGACAAAATTCAGAATTTAATAGATATAGAAACAAAAATTCATCTTGTTTTGCTATCATATTTTTAAGTCTTAATGTGTAAACTAACAACGGAGATATAATGTTTTAGTAATGTCATATTTTTAAGGAAACTTTAACGCAAGAACTAAACGACAACGGGAAGTTTGCAGAGCCATTTTTTACTTGCTCACAATTATCTAATATATGTTCCATGGATGTAACAACTACAACGAGGAATTTCTACAAAGTTCACTGATGTCCATTAATCAACAAACGGAAAAAATCAGCATATGCAACGAAAGAGAACTTGTAACCACAAAATTTACTACCATGGAAACTAGCTCTAAAGAGGGAAAACTACATATTTTTTCTAAAGAAAAGCGTGCTAGGAATAAACATTGTCTGTTTTATGCAGAGCCTGTATCTCCGCGTTGCAGACTGTAGATCGAAATAGTCAAATTTTGAATAATGAGTTGACAACGTCTGAGAGACGCCAAACGATCGGAGGTAATGAGGCGTCTCGAAGAGGGCGGGATACAGTGGGAAGGACTCCCGAGTCCTAAAGTCCATCGTTCCATCATTTGCCGCTTGTAGAACTCAAATTCACGAGCCGAAATAGAGTCGCAAAGACATGGAAGTGGATGTCCAAAAGTCATAACCGCTCGGGTCACCACTTTCTGTATCTGCATGCCGCCACAAGTCAAGGTTTCCATGTATCAATTTATTTCCGAGAAGATGAACAGTATCTCCCCAAATTATGTACAGACGGTGTCATGTACATCAACTTTATACAAGACTAGTAGTTTTAGTCCTATTGACGCCCTTGCACAAAAGAGCTCGAGAGTACCGCAAAGGGACTTCAAAACAAGAGAGTAATGAGCTCATCAGGGATGAGTCACGGTTTGGTCTGGAGAATGATTGCCAACGATTATTGATTTGAAGAATGCTTCGAACTCTTTGTCACGCTAGTAACATCCATGCAATGTATGCAGGTGGTAGTTTGATGGTTAGGACAGAGGTCTCTACATCTTCCTGCGCGGTATAGTGATAGTAGTACAGTATATACAAATGACATTCTTGTTCAGTGTATTGGATCATGAGTCCTGATGCCATTTTTTTTTATGATGGCCCTCCCTTTTTTCACCTCTTGATAATGCGAGGATTCCCGCTGTTAGCTAGTACTTAGAATCGAATATAAACCTAGAACTTAGAATCGATTCAACCGAGCAAGCTTTAGCAAACGAAGCAGAAAGATGGGGTTCTCTAAAATGGCGCCCTTCCATTTGCAGCTCATTCAATAAAAATATGTGTCAAACGCTACCTTTTGATTCTCTGACAAGCTTTAGATCGGACCATAAAGAAATGGGTTCTAATCACAAATCCTGACTGAAAGAAAGTGATAGTTCCAGAAGTAACATTCATGGGAAAAGTACGTCTCCTGTCTCTGGCAAAATGATTTTTTAAAAATAAATCAATGGGCAGCTCGAGAATCATACGTGAATGCTTTTATAAATAGGGGAAAAGTTTACGCAAAACCACTTTTAAGATTATAGCAGCGTTTCTTTCGAAAGCAAAATTTTAATGTTTCCATGCAAAACCAAAGAAGTGCTCAAAATGAAAAATTCATGGTTAATCAAGAAAAATTCTTTTATCTTCCTCTTCCAAATATGCATCAATCAAAATCAACTTTATTAATTACAAAGTCTTGACACTCAAACATAACTAATTTCATTCATCAACACAAGCAAATTTTTTTTAAATCCTTTTATTAGTACCTCCATATTTCTCGCTTCTTCTTTTATTTTGTATAATCTCCCCCGAGGTTCAACAAATGCGAATAAAACATCCTTGAAAAAATTAACCTGGTTATCGTTGCATTGTATTAGCATCGGTAATTTGTTGACATTTTACATCCAGCTTCTCAGGTGTACGAATAGGTGACGTAAAAATAAGAGCCGCGGTAATGATACTCTCTCATAAATAAAAAAAGAAAAAAAGAAAGAAAATGAGTTCAACCGAGGAGATAATTACATTAATTTCGTGTAAGTATGCGTCCTTTCACTTTTTGTTTTTTAATTTTCTTTGCCTTTCATACTATCTTTTTCCCTTCAAAACCTGATACATAATCGCCGTTCTTTCTTGAGTGTTCTTTCTCGTTTGGAGCAGAATTATTGTCATGGTGAAACATTCTTTTTAAACAGATAGAAAGGAAACACAAAAAGCCTATAAATCCCCATTACTCTTAGCGAGAAGCCTTTGTATTTATAAGAGAACATCTAAAGAAGTGAATTGCATTCATCGCAGCGTATTTACATAGTTTAACATTGATTATGATGACATCTATAGACAGTATACCTGAAGAGATACTTGTTACGTTTTTCTAAAACAAAGAGCAATGTTTTTGTATAAAAACCGTTAAGAAGTATGCTTATTACCCACATTTGGTCGCTAAATTTTATACAAAAGATCTCGTAAAAATGTGTCCTTAATTAATTAAAAACGCGAACAATATTTTGCAAAAGAGCAAAGCATTATTTTTATTTTTCTATCTCAATCCAATTTATTCTTACCAAGAAAGAGTTTTATTTGAATTTTGTATCAGAATACACAATCGTTACAAAACCATAACTCCAGAAAAAAAATGTCAGTTCCAAACAAAGGAGAACAATTTCTGGAAAGTTCTTGAAAAGAGACGCTATCAGGGGCGGTGGATTACTAAATAGGCAAAGTAGGCAACTGCCTATGGGCCCCTCAACTTTTGGGGGCCCCAAGAATTCTTTTGTGTTATTTTCAGGGCAATATAATTTTGGTATTACGTTTGTTTAACAAGGCTCATATACTTAAACATATTCAAATTCAGTATCGCTTAAATTTTAGAACATTATTCTTCGAATTTTTTTTCATGTTTCCGAATTTGCTGACAAATCAATGTGGTCCAGTTTTTTTCGCTGTTGGCTGACTAATTCAGAAGTCAAGAGTTCTGGAAATCTTTGTATTAAAATATTAAGATTATGTGAAAAATGTTCCGTAAAATTTTTAAATGTTAAAATTTTGTTTTTAAAATTAACTTTTTATACGCGATTTAATTTTTTATGATAAAATCAACCCTTTTTTTTGGTGATCCGCAATTTAAATCTTTTGTTATTTCAGTTTATCATAATATGTATCAGTTAGAAACCTGAATGCATAGAGATAAAATTAAAATCAATAAAAAATATCTGGTTTTGGAAATTGGAGAGGGTAAAGGGGCCCCGCAACTAACAGTGTCTAAGGGCCCCCACAGGGCTTAATCCTGCTCTGGATGTTATAACAAATGTTCCCAAACACAACTTTTCAAGTTTTACACAAGTTCTTTTCAGCCGAATTCCAATATGTTTTTGGAGTCAATATAATCTATTTCGAACATATATTGCACACACTATTTCATTATTGTAAATATGTACACTATATGCCCAAAAGTATCCGGACACTTGCAGATTTTCACATTTTTTAGAATTTCTCCGGAATGGTTTAACCGACTGCCTTTAAACTTCGGACATGTAAAGAATAGACAATAACTCACATTTTACATTGAAGATTCGGTCCTGAGGGCAATTAGGGGACCATCTACAAACTGATGAAGACAAAAACGTTTTTGGCCCACCCCGCTTCACAGAATACTGATAACAAGATAAAACTTTCAGAAATGGTAGTGTTTAATGTGCATAATATTTACAGGAATTTTTGTAAACTCAGTGCAAATATTTGGGAAAATATAAAGGTTTTTCTTAAAAAATCTCAAATTTTTCCACCTGTTTTTTGCTTATAACATGCAGAGTATTCTTTTATATTATACGAAACTTACAGAAAAGATAACAATATGTTAGAGAATCATTTGTGTGAAACTTTGGAAAAGAATTGTTGAATATTACAGGAATTATGAGCAATTTTAGTAAATAGTGTTTTACTGCGCATGCGCGAAACATAGTGTAATTTTTCTTTCACAACTTTAAAGCCAGATATATAGGGCAACTTATATAAAAAAATTCAGTTCAATATCATTAGTATTCAGAAAGATATCGGCATTACAACGAGCATAATTTTAGCTCCTGTCGAAGAGAAGCTAAAAGATGAGGGGTTGTACACAAATTGATATTTTTAAATTTTATATCTTTAAATAGTTATATTGAATTGTATAGTGGTTAGAATTTGCTGCATACCCATGAACACTTATCAATCACGTGCATAACTTAAATTCCAGCAAATTAGGCACTATAAATAACAAAAATTTTATTACTTTAATTAGATTATTTTCATGATTATTAACAAGTTACAATTTTACGGCCAAACGATATTTTTAAATATATTTATTTTATGGCGGAACGATTTTTTTATCTAATTAATTTCTTTTCTTAAAATATTTTAATAATTCTACATATATATTTTTTTATTCGTTACGAATATTAGATGTGTTGATGGGTATTCAGCAAATTCTAACCACTATGCATTTTAATATAACTATTTAAAGATATAAGTTTAAAACATATCAATTTGTGTACAACCCCTCATCTTTTAGCTTCTCTTCGACAGGAGCTAAAATTATGCTCGTTGTAATGCCGATATCTTTCTGAATACTAATGATATTGAACTGAATTTTTTATATAAGTTGCCCTATATATCTGGCTTTAAAGTCGTGAAAGAAAAATTACACTATATTTCGCGCATGCGCAGTAAAACACTATTTACTAAAAATGCTCATAATTCCTGTAATATTCAACAATTCTTTTCCAAAGTTTCACACAAATGCTTCTCTAACATATTGTCATCTTTTCTGTAAGTTTCGTATAATATAAGAGAATACTCTGCATGTTATAAGCAAAAAGCAGGTGAGAAAATTTGCGATTTTTTAAGAAAACCTTTATATCTTCCCAAATATTTGCGCTCAGTTTACAAAAATTCCTGTAAATATTATGCATATTAAACATTACCATTTCTGAAAGTTTCATCTTGTTATCAGTATTCTGTGAAGCGGGGTGGGCCAAAAACTTTCTTTTCTTTATCAGTTTGAAGACGGCCCCCTAATTGCTCTCAGGACCGAATCTTCAATGTAAAATGTGAGTTATTGTCTATTCTTTACATGCCCGAAGTTTAAAGGCAGTCAGTTAAACCATTCTGGAGAAATTCTAAAAAATGTGAAAATCTGCAAGTGTCCGGATACTTTTGGGCATATAGTGTACGTAATATATGAAAGGTTATTTCAATTCATGGTGTGAAACTGACATATCCAATGAAGTTGCAGGCTTGTAGAAAGAATAACAGTTTATTTAAACTTCAGACATGTTTAGAGCAAATCAGGTAAAGCAAAGATATTATTTCATGATTGAGTAATTATAAATTCCTCCATGACCATGACGGAAAATCCTACGTCTAAGAGGGCGTCTTGCTAGAGAAAAATTACACTGTGAAAGAGGAACGTTACAACATCGCGGCGAGTTTTTATACTAGTTTCGAAAAGGGGAAAATCCCGAATTCTACAGCCAATCGAATCCGGACTTCTTCTAGTTACAGTGGCAGTTACTCTTATACTAGAGTTTAAGTAGAAATAATTTTATGAATTAAAAGTTAAGAAGCGTTTTTAAAACTAGGAAAAATCGAAATCATTGCATATATAGATTAAAATTTTTGAAAATGTCTGTATGTGATCATTCAGAGCATTTTAACATTATAAGACTTAACCCCTTCTAACATACTTAAGTCCTCTTGTTTAAAAATACTAATTTTTCGAAAATTAGCTTTCCTTCTGAACATACATTGTCACCATGAAAAATTCGCCAATTTGGTTTAACATATTGTAAGATAGTGGAGTTACTTATGTCGGAAACTGAACATTCACTTTAAGTTTAAAAGACATCTTTTCTTTATGAAAAAATTAACATATTTTGAGTTCATTTAGAGCTTCAAAGTTAAAACTATTCTTGGCAAATTTATAATCTTATCCTGAAAATGAACATTCTCCAAAAATGTAATTACATAGCTAAAATGCAATTTCATATCTCATATCCGGCACAGCAAGCGTGAAATTTCATATTAAGAATGAAAATAAATTGTGAAGAAATAATAATCTTGGAAATTAGCATGCCATCAAATCAACAACAAAGATAAGCAATTTTTGTATGTGTTGTGGTGGTAAAATTGAGCTTCAAGTAGGTTAAATCTATTCATTTCTCAAGATGTAAATAACCTTTAAAACAGCTAAGAACGAGATTTCAGTCTGCATATTATAGCAATTTTCACAATACAGCACAAAACAGTACGCTAAGAATAGAATAGGAAGATGAAATGTGCCGTTCCTCTATTTTATTTTCCCATCACATTTTTAAGAATAAAAATATAGAAAAAAAAGGAAATTTATTTCAAACATAATGAATTAATACTAATTCGTTAGATTAATGCCCAATTGCGTAGCTATAACTGAAGGTTTCAAACACAACGAACCACAAAAAGTACAAAATAAAATTTAAAAAATTATAGAAAAAAAAAAACGCACAATGGGGTTAAAATAGCTTACAACCAGACCCCTATAAATATATATCCGCCAAAAGTAAAATTTTACATATGCTTAACAAATGTATGCATTTAGCACTTGTAATATGAAATGTTCTTTGATTTGAAATGCTATACAATACTGTTTGTTTTCGCTTTCACCCTTTCGTTTAAAGGTCAACTTTTTTTTAAATTCTCTCTCCCCGATGATTGTTTTTCTACTTAAAAAACTTCATAAAAAAGAGTTGCTTTTGACATCTTGTAGAAAGTTAAGACATGACATTGGAATAACCTTGAAAAATCTAACAACGGGTCAGAGAAATATGGAATCAAAGCTAAACAGGGAACTGAAAATAAAATAGCATCAAAACGTCCTCTTTTCTATACGGCAAAGTCAATAGAAATTCTAGGAGGAGATCGGTATTGATGTATTATATCGGCATTCCCGCGGCATGAGATTGGAAAAATTCCGGTGACGTCACTTCGGTGAGACCAAAATCCTGCTGAATAGGGAGAGAGAACATAACACATGATCTAATAGTGCTAGGGGTTTATGAGAGGTAGGAGGCGTGGGAAAAATCGCCCTACCACCTGCTTTCCAACCCCCGGAACATTGGAGATTCCATGCCAACCTGAACGAGCGAGAGGGTAAGACTTCATGTTTTCGCTTCATCGCTTCGGTCCCGTTCGTATTTTTCTGTCTCATTCGGAGCGTTTTTATGCCTCACTGTAATAGTCCTATTATATTATGGTTGTCTAACGGCTCATCCTCTAATCCGAAGCAGTGGAACGGTTTCGCAAGAGCGAGTTTTATTAATCAAGGAACTGGGTGTTCTCGAATGGATGGTCGTTACTCATCGTTGGATGGCTTAGGGGGGAGAGTGCTTGCGTGTAGCTTATAGAGTTAAAAAGGATTTGCGGAATATGCTCGCTCTGGCCGAGATAATTTAACAAGCATTTATTCCCTTAGAGATCTTAGTATGCCAGTTCTAGTTGGAGATGTTTCAAATTCATCAAAAATTAAAGACGATTTCATAAACTTTTCAAGCTTTTCCAAAGAAAAATTGCCTCTGTCCCAGTTTCGTCCGAACATTTTTGTTGCACACCTGAAATCACGGAAGAAAAGGAAAATGGAGTATTAATTAATGACAAATAAAAATATAAATATTAAAAATAGTTATTCAGTCCATTTTAATGAAATATTCTAAGCCAAGATCTCTCAGCTATCTTTGCTAATAAGTAGCAACGTTACTTAAGTTATTAAGTTTCTGGGCCCTGTTGTTTCTCTTTACGAACCCACTAGGGGAAATAGTATAAAAGTTCTAAATAAACAGCATCACAACAATCGAGCAATAGATATCAAAATTATTATTGTGCGTATTATTTATCAACCTAACTTATCTTGTATTTTATTTAAAGCATTTCAAGTTGATATTGATTCTACATGCAAAGCACAATATTTGTTGATTAATATGTATAAGCTTTTTGAACGGTTTCTTTGCGCTTTCCTTCTGATCGCGCCGGCTGCACAGATGGCCTAGGGTCTCGTGTTCTCAGATAAGAGTGAGGGAGAAACTCTGGAGTTAAATAACTTGACTTGATTTCATGACGGTATTTTATAAAGAGAGTGGGCTACTGTACAAATGAGTGTGATTATATACAAGTGCAAGAATACACATAGCGCCACCTACAACTTTTGGGCACTGAATTCCTAACAACTTCTATATTTTCATTTACAAAACAGGACAATTTGAGAAATCTGCAAAATTTACATGATTACTTATTTGCATTTATACACAAATGAAAGATAGCATCTATAATGAAATGCATATAAAATATTTTAAGTAAAAAAAGAAATTCTTTTTCAAACCAGATATTACCATTCCATCAAGTAAATAGAATAAAAATAAAGAATTTTCACCATAAAAACTTTTACTGAGTATTATACAAGAAATGTAAATTTTTTCATTAAGCTCCCCCCCCCCCCCCCGATTTAAAGAGTTGCTAGCTTAGATAAACACTTAAACGATGCCCGTTCTAAAAATAAGAATAACAATTCATTTCATATTTTAATATCACTTTACCACACTGTTCAAACAAATCAAAGTCGGAATTTCTATGCAATCTTTTTGTAGAATTCTTGGCAACAAATTTCATGTTTCATTACTATCATCATTAGATGATAATATTAATAATAACACTTAAACTTAAATTTGAAAGGCGGATGCACTTTTCTTCTCAACTCGTTAACAGACCATGAATCATGTCAGGGAAGGGGGACGCATGATAAATTGTCCCAGAGAATCCATTCGATACTTTCTTTTTGCTCCGCTAGTGCCCGCAAATTGACCACCCCTTAAAACTCTAATGGTGAGCTATTTCCGTTAATAAATTATGTCCTGCCATTTCCCCCTCCTTTTTGGTTCAAAAAGTGAAAAAGAGCGATTCATGTTAGCACGTTGTCCATGTGAAGTCAGGAAATGTTAAGCAATATTGAAGCTAATGAAGTCGTACGGAGGCCGGCTTTTTTAACAGGACCGAAGCTGTTTTATTGGTTTCAAAAGGGAAGAGGGTCGTTTTTGAAAAGGAAATGCCGAGGAAATCGAGTGGCTTGTTGCAGTGAGCAAACGCTTTTCCTTATTAAGACCCCAGTGATTAAACGAATACATTTGAATACCGTTAAAAGTGTTAGTGAGAAAACCTGAAATGTGAGAATTTTAGTATGAATTAACTTCTTGCATTGGAATAACTTGTGTCGACTGATTTTGATGCTTAAAATGCAGTAATTGGAATGAAATTATATTCTTTTTTATGAACAGAAAAGTATGTTCATATGTATACATAAGTACATATTAGCTTCATGCAAGTAGAAAAAATGAGGCCAACTCATCTCAAGTCACAGCCTCATGAATGTCAATTAACACCTTCCAGCACGTTCTCTTACGCTCAACTGTGACTTCACATCCTTTTTCCGATTGCAAGTTGTGCCATGGATTCCAAAGTTTAATGAGCGAGGCGCAATTGATACATATCACGTTGGCATGATAGATTCGTTATACAGTCAAACCCTGTTATAACGAACCCTCAACGAACCGACTCAGAAGTTCGTTTTAACCGAGGTTCGCTGTATCCGTATTTGCAAAAAAAAAATGCCCTAACATGCTAAGATACTACTTCTATAATAAACTTATTAATAACCTAATATTTTCATTAGTAATTAGGGACAAATAAAGTATTAAATAATTATTATAAATTATTATTAATTGCCAACGTTAGCCATGGTCACTGCAAAGTTCACAGAATGATAAGCAATTAAACTAAAATTGTAGATAAAACACGTGATTGCTCCTAGGTCGTCTGACCAGAAAGTCCCCCCCCCTTCCTTGGTTGACACCAGGCCAGGTGTCCACCGGGGGGAGGAGGGGAGATAGAAACTGTAAAGAGCCTTGCCTATTGTTCCTTTGTCTCACTTATGGGGTTAGCAGCGACTCTAACAAAGATACAATAGGCGAGGAATGTGGTCTCTGGACCAGAATATTTCGTGAAAAAGAGGTAACTGTTGTAGAAGTTCGGTTGACTTGAGCACAATTAGTAAAGAATGTCCTTTTGGGCAAGTGAAAAGTTTGGAGTTTTAGAAATTTTCAGTTCGCTATATCCGAATCTCTAGCGTTTGCTGTTCGTTGTAAACGTATGAAAATACATTATTAACATAGGGCTTCAGTTGCGACCATGTAAAAGGTTCGCTGTAACCGAGGGTTCGTTATATCCCGGGTTCGCTATATCGCGGTTCGACTGTATTATAATAAAATTAAACCTTTTTCATGTAATATGAGGTCTATTTGGGGACAGACCACATACTTCCGACACCAGAGGCGGTGCCTTCCTCTCCAAATTTCCAGACCACACCAACGGAAAGGCACTTGACCTCCACGTCAGATTTAACGCGCCACCGGGTAGTGAATTTCAGAACAGACAGGATTTCAGGATTCCATAATATTTATAACATGAATTATAAATCAAAGACTAAAAGGTATAAAATAAAACATTCGACTCTTTAGTATACTATGAAAAGTGTGTTTTAAAAACTGTTTTATTAAATTTATTAAGTATTATCTTGTGGCAGACTTCAAAAATGAAAATGACTCACAGGCAGTGATATATCATAAACCAGCGGGAGTGTTCTCCCCTAAACTTTCTCATATACTCCTAACACATATAGGGAAAAAAATAAGCTAAAACCCCTAACGCAGTGGAGATAAAAATAAAAAAAATAGCGAAATAAATTAAGTCAGTTCCCCACAAACTCGCTCGGATAAAAATTTCGAATCTGCTTTATTCCCAGAACGCAACAAGTTTCTCCAGCATACGTTGAAACGACAAAACAAACGGCAATAAAATAATCCGCGCAGGATCAGAATTCGCCAAAAGGGAGAAAAAGGAGCCAAAATGGAAGAAAAAAAAGCGCCAAGCAGGAGCTGCTGATTATCATGCACAGAAGATTGTGTCCAGTACGCATGCGCATGGAGATAACGGATTCTCTACAAAAGTAAAATTATACAGACCGACAGACAGTCAACCCTTTGACGGATTTGGTCCAAAATTTTATACGGACCTACATTCATGATGATAAAACTGTGTACCAAATTTTATTCATCTAGCTATTCAAGTTTTTGAGTTATAGTGTTCACATGACCGCGGGCAGACAGATAGACAGACTTCCCGTGGACGGATTTTGTCCAAAATTTGGTAGAAACCTACAAATTATGTGTCAAGTTCACATACCAAATTTCATCCCTGTATCTCTAATAGTTTTCGAGTTATCGTGTTCACAGACACACACACAGACATACAGACACACAGACAGACATAATTCCAAAATTGTGTTTTTTGGATTCAGGGAGGTCTAAAACGTGGAGATTCGTCAAAATCTCGAGTTCGAATTTTTTGACAATTACAATACTTTCTCTTTGTATACTTCGTATACGAGAAAGTAAAAACTGATGGTGGACTCGCCATTTCTCAACC
Source organism: Araneus ventricosus (assembly GCA_013235015.1). Classification (NCBI taxonomy): domain Eukaryota; kingdom Metazoa; phylum Arthropoda; class Arachnida; order Araneae; family Araneidae; genus Araneus; species Araneus ventricosus. The sequence continues at coordinate 767,511 of BGPR01000073.1, forward strand.
TAGGTCCAGAGATCGAGGGCGTCAAACGACGAATTACGTTACTAATAAAATATTCTATATGAGCAGAAAAACAAAGCAATTTAATTTGGAAAAACCGTAGTAAAACAACTGTAGTAAAAGAATCCAGCCAAGCAGACGTTGTCAAGGGTCACCTGCTAGCATGGGTTCAAAAACGGAAATTTTTTCTGTAAGAAGCTTGACTTTCGTCTACCAAAACTTCTTGTGACCCGAAAGATCCCAAGAGGAGGTTAATGTTTTGTTATTATGACGGCATTTTAATGCTCGATGGCTGATGATTTTTATTCCTAAAATCTTTTTTAGTTACTGATAAAATGTTATTTTCCCTAGAATTTGTTATTTTTAATTTGAGGTTTATGGGTCCTAAGTAACTTGCAAAGGAAGGGCGGCAAAAGTTGAAGCTACGCCACTGTCTATTGTATACAGAAATCAATATTCGAAAACTTAGACATGATCTTACACCTTTGCACATGGCATATTGAAAGAAGACATTTTAGAAATTTCAGTTTTAATTTTTCATTAATTAAAAACTTATTGCGCGTGTTAAAATTTTCAGAAAATATTATTATGTCTCCAAGATGTTTTTTCTTGTAGTTCTTTAGAAAGCAAAATAAAGTAAAATAACAATACTCAACTTTTATAATATAAATAATAATAATAATAATCCATACAAATGCTTGAAATGAGCGCAAATCAGAGATTAGTTTTGGAAGTGAGGATTCTAGTTAAGTAAAACCATTAACGTCGAGTGAGGCGAATTGCGTCAACTGTTTATGGAGCAATGCAAAACAACCACAACTTTCCTGATTTTGACTCGAGAAGTTTTGACAAAAAAGTTTGTTTATAGAAGAATATTTTTAGATTTCAGAGGAAAGAGACACAAACGCGGCTGCGCACTCCATCAACAAATCATCAGCTTTTGGGCCAACACTAGGGCGACCCTGCTTGAATAATTTTGGAAATCCGGTCGTTCAAGCACTTAAATTATGGAAGTGTTTCAGAAAGAGTATGAAACAGCAGATGTTGCTTAACAAACACTAGATTAAAGATTTAGGTTCAGTTTTTAACTGACCTAATCTAACTAGGTTTAAACTAACTTTTTAACTAAAAAGAGGCCAAGTAATAATACATTTTTAATAACAATTAATATCGCAAAGAGTATAAGAAATATTTGAAAAAATATAATTAATATTGAGTGAAACCTTCATATTTGTCATTAGCGTGCTTTTTTTTCCCCGTAAAGGCTAGTCCATTTTAACTTTTTTAAAATCCAAGCAGACCATTCCCGCATTCATTTTATACATAACCAACCATCCAAAAGGACTGATATGCATGTGTCACATCCTCTTCAGTGTTTCGCTTTGATATCCGTCAGTTTATTCTGACTCGCTATAGAAGTTTCATTTTTTAAAAAAAGTATCTCATACCCAAGTCATATATAAATCCACAATGACGCTATGTCAAAAATGAAATACAAGAAAATTAAAAAGAAAAAATCATTGAAGTATTTAAGAAAATTACTTGTACCCATTAAGATCAACTTCATTTTACAAACCTTAAATGATTTTTTTAAAGGATAAGATTTAAAAAAAGAAAAAAAAATTATATATTGTGCGGAAATACAGGAACAGTAATTGCGAGGAAGTGAATTCGGCCCTCATGCTGATATCCATTGTGGTTGTAAGGCAAAAGGAATCACAGTAAAAAAAAAGGCACTACTTCCTCTTCTACAATTTTGTGAGAATAAATGGGTTCACGATAGAAAAGTCATTCTATTTCTGTGAGAACTCAAAGAAAACGCCTGCATTGTTCACGTCTGTGGCCCAGAAGGTCATTTCGTGAGACATGGAAGAAGGGGAAAATCCAAGTGATCGCTAGCAAGTGGTATGCATTTAACTTCACTTTTAAAGTGAAGCAACCTCGACAATCTCCAGAATGAGAATGCGAGCATCCAAATAATTACATCTTTTGGTCTCGTTTTCTCATGTTGTGAGCGGCCTGCACGCGAAATAAGATATGGTGACACATGAAGGGCTGGGAACACAACAGCAGCAAAACCACCAGCCGTCTTTCAAGACAGCTTTCAGGCTGCGAGAATTTCCTCGAAACGCACGCTCACAGATGCATTCTTTCCACGTTTTGTTGCACAATTTTGAATTGTCGATGAACTCTCGCAGCGCTTCTTATCCTTCTAGTGTTGGGGTCGCAACTTTTCATATTTTAAATGTGTCCCCTTCCTATAATTCTTTCTGAACTTTGCCCCTTTGCAATCAATTCTCTAATTTTAAATCATTATTGTCGCAACATTTTTTGTGTTATTTATATCTAATTACTTATTTTCACGGATGAAAGTTTGTTTTTGCATAAAAGATTCGACCTCTTCTTATTTTGGTTTCAAGTGAGTTTTTAGGGTTTTTTTCATTCGCGGTCCACTTAAATCACTTAGAGTTCAACAAGTAGAAAATCCTTGAATTGGAATTATTTTTTCAAACGTTTGCTGACAAAATTAATTTGAATTGTATCCTCTTCTGTTAAAATAAAATGGAGAGAATTCAAAATTAAATTGCTACCTATTTTTGTAGAATTGATTTAATAATTCCTCTTTAAATCAATATTCCTTATGCTAGCAATTAAGTGCAGTTGCATTATTTTTATTTTTTAGAAAAGTAGAAAAGAAATCAGATATTTATTATTATGTTTTTATTTCTTATAATGAAAATGTGCAACTAATTAAATAATAAAAAAAGAAAAGAATGAGCAATGAAATTTGGAACAAAAGCACACGAGTTTAATTATTGCAATATATCATATACTGTATGTCACTTATTTATGGAGCTGTGTTAAGAAAAACATCAGGTAAACAAAAAAGCTTGCATTTAAATAAAGGAGAATTTTTACAGAGGATGCGTTTAAAAATTGATTCTTTCTAACGTGAAACAAAAAAAAAGTAAAAATACATAAACTTAAATAACCTCGCCACGTTACAACCATTTATAAAAATTAAAATATCTTTAAAAAAGTTCAAAGCATACTTAAAAAAAGAAAAAAATTAAAATAATACATAATATTTTTCTTAAATGAATCTTAAAATGCACATAAAAATGAAATAAAGATTTCTTCTTAAAAAACCGTATGCTGTTATGTTGAAATGACAAAATTCTTTTTGTACTTGTTCACTAAGATACAAATTTTATAAACAGATTCAAATTTCAACAATTTCTACTTTTTATTTGTAAAAACTCATATTTATGTTAATACTAATTATTAATAATTTTCTGTGTCTAATTTAAAATATTTAATCCTATTTTCTGTGTTTAATTTAAGTAAATGTAATTTTGTCACCTGAGTGCAGATATGTTAATTTGAATATATACTTACATCTACGGAGGGGCCCTATCTTACTTTTGAGTGTGATGATTTGCGATTTGAAATGTTATTTTGCATATATAGCACAGAGTAAAATTTAGATTTTTAATAAATTGTTATGTTTATTCAAATATGCTTCTGTCATCATTTATCTCACACACACTGACTTCTAGAGAGTTATCCAGATCTGACTTATTTAAATTTGTATTTTAAAACCTGGATGTTTCATTTCTTTAAGATCAAAACCAACACAAAGCAATCTTATTTGGTCATTGGCTTAAAATGTTAAAATTAATCAGGTGCGGTGAACTGATACTCTTAAAATCTAACCTTTTGCCTTATGTTTCATGCGTATTTACTATTATGGTAATAAAATTTTAAATTCGTAGTAGGCATATTGGAATATATTATGTTTTAAATCTAAAATTGAGTAACAGATCCAAAAACTCGCATCACAATACCTCATTTTTAAGAGACACAGCTTACCTTTTCGTTACTGTTTAAATGCTCACTTGAAGACGTATAATCACTACCAAATGCTGATTCCAAAAAAGTTTTCATAAGTATGCAACTCCGATGTTAACGAATAACCGTTATTGACGAAACTGCTGTCCTTGATGTTTTAAGGTACACAAATTGTGCGAGCAGCATGATTCCTTTCACCACGTGGAACTTTATCTCCAAATGATAGGTGCAAACAACAGCTCTAAAATAGGCAGCGGTGAAACATGAAAGACGGAAGGCAATCTAATCTCGTTGTATACAAAGCGTTTTCGAGTCTCGAGCAGGCAGATAGGTCGGCCGATTGGTAAAAGCAGTGCGAACGGGGTGGAGATGATAAACGATTTGAAGATGACGGATGTACCGGGAAAGGCAAAGAAATCCTTGTGGCTGACTATAGGATGATTCAGTATCCGGGGTCAACCTTGAGAAGTCTCATACATTCATTAAATTATTGCTTATTATTATTTTTAAATATATTATTTTTATCATTTTTAATGATTTTTAGTTAATATTAGTAATATGTTTATATAAAATGTTATTATTTTTAAAGAAAGGAAATTATTGGAAGCAAGAAAGCTATCAAAAAAACTGCAGGCTCATTTGAATAACAAATTGCAATGTAAAGTAGGACTTCTTATAAACTTTTTTCTCTCACGACTCCCTTGCACCTGTAAATATGTTCTGTGACGTCATCCATGAATGAAATTTTTTTTCGCAAAGTGAAGTGAGCATATACATAGGAAAACAATTAAAAAGGGAAAATTAAAAAGGAATTAAACAAAGAGAGATTAATTGAGAGATTTTAACGAAATGCCTTCCAGAATAGATAGTTTTCTAAATTGTTTTTGCTTACTAACACTCTCAGTCAGTGTTTTCATAACTCCCGAAATTCTAGATTCATGTTTACGAAAAAATTCATTACTTACAACCACAAATTGTTGCCTTCCCATCGCTCGCATTCGAGCAACAAACTATCTTAAGATGGGTAATAGATTCAACGGTGTTTGCTATACAACAGCGGTTATTCAAAATTTGTTTTGCTGCCTTCTGTGTAAGAACAATAATATTATATAGCGAGCATTTATTTGGGAAGCTTTTTACTTTGATTCACCGGGCATTCAGCAACATACAGCTATTTGGTAGGAAGGGATCAACTAGGAGAGTTGCTTCGGAAATCCAGAATTTTTTAAAGGAACAGAAAAATTCTACAAGTATTCGGCTTCCACCAAAAAAAAAAAAGAAAAAGGTTTCTTTAGGAAAAAATTTACTTGCCTAGTTTCCATCCAATAAATTGTTTTATGACCCGAAAGATAAATAATAAAATGAGCAAAGGAGAACAATTAAAGATAAATGAAAAGTTAAATTTATTCGGTAATTTTATTAATTTTTTATACGCAGCTCATTTTGTTAATATTCTTTCCATTTTAGTGTTAAATAATCTCACACAATCAAACTGTCAAAGTTTTCGTGACCCCAAAATTCATTGACGCGGTCCCATTTGGGGACATAAATCCTTTCGACCCAGTTTAAACCCGAGTCATTAGTTTTGTATATCAGCTTTTCGAAGAAGTTTACTTTAAGTGTTATAATTTATTAACGTGAAAATAGTTTTAAAATGGATATCAATAAAGTTGGAGGGCACAACTTAATTTTCTAATAAAACTTCTAAACGATTTCATATCTACATTGATGATTCAATTTCTGGAAAGCATTTATTTTGAGTTTACATCTTTAAATAACAAGCCAAAGGATCCGATACGTTTTGGTAAATAATAATTTTTTTGCATTGAAATTTTAACAGAAATAATTTTTTTTTATATTACCTTTAAAAAAAACTGTAATTCTGAAAACACACTACAAGGTTACATTCACGCAAGGTATTATTTCAGCTACATAAAAGGAACAAAAATTCATCGGGTGAGAAAAATATTACAGACGACACATAGAATTACGAAAGAAACAATAACATCTTCTGCTTAACTTAGGAACCAGACATTAAAACAAAGGCTGTAAGAGGTCAGAGAGCTCTAAATAAGCATTGTTATGTTGCTGTTGTAAAGAATTTGTTCAAAATGAGTCAAAAGAATGAGATCATGTTATGCAGACAGAAGAGTGGTTATGGTAATCAGAGGCAACAGAGATTACGGCTGACATAACAGATAATAGAGATTATGTTTCCCTTAGCAGATAGTAGAGATTATAGATGACATAACAAATAACAGAGATTATGGCTAAGGTATTATTGCAGATAAAGTATTTAATCAACAGTCGTGTTCATCATAATATAAATTTTACAAAATATCGTCCAAAATTGAAACCGTATTATTGAAAATTGTTTTCAGATATTACTGTAACCAATTACAAAATAGACGCGTCTGCTTTTTGGCTTTAAAAGGTTATTATTTCTTTTCTTTTCTTTCTTTCTTTCTTTCTTTTCTCTCTCTGTTTTTATTATTATTCTTCAATAGTTAAAATCTATTTTTTAATTATTTATTTTTAAAGCTAAACAAGTGCTTCATTTCAGGTACATAAAATTATTACAAATACAAATAATAAATTGAACGAATCAAGAATTTAACAGAATAGAAGCCTGCCTTTGCTCTATAGGTACAAATAAATTTAATAAAAACAGTTTTTACAAGCATACTTTTATTAGCGTACTAAAAAGTAGTTTTTATTTTAATTATTTTCTACTTTTTAGTCTTCAATTTATAATTCATTATTATAAATATTATAAACTACAGAAATCAATTCGTTCTCAAATCCACGATCAGGTGGCGCCACTCGTATGGAATCAATCGACTAATTGATTATTAAGTTCTAAAAATATTAAAACAGTGTAATGTCATCAAGAATACACAAGTGTAGAAAATTTAAAAACTGTAAAACATTATTGAGTGAAAGAGATGAATGAATGATTGGTTGACTGCGAGAGATATTTCAAGTGAATAATAAAACCTTCCCTTACAGAATAATGACTCCCATTTCAGTAAATTTTATATTCAGGCTTAAATCAACCTTTTTATCAGGCTCAACGTTAAAAAACTGCAACGTATCGGAGATGGAGGACACTGCGTCCTTGCATTCCGAGTAAAACAATCATTAATGGCGCTGTAAAATATTAGGAAGCTATTGAAAAATCGATTACAAAATTCTCTCTTTACAAATATGAAATAAGTCAAGTTAAATAAGAGTATTTAAATACAATATCAATGGAAATACATTGAAAAGTAAAGAATGGAAGTGGAGGTGTGGTAGGTAGAGCATAGAAATTTTCATGCGCCATTGGATTGAATAAATAATGAATCATAAATTTGTAACTGTAAATAAATCATAAATTTATAACTGAATAAGAAATAAAACGTTGGAAATTAATGGAAAACCCAATTAGGAAAATATGCTGAAAAACGCAATTTTAATGAAATCAAAAATGAAAGAGGGATGCAGTTTATGGTGAAGTAAAATAACAAAAGACAGGGTGGAAAAAATTAACTTGAACAAAAAAATAAACGCACAAGAAAAAATGCATTTAGTATATTAACTTAAAAACTGATTATTAAAAAAAAGGAAATCTTTTTAAAAAATCAACCAGCTATAAGTTGATATAGAAAATAAATAAGCCGAAAAATCTCTAAAAATCTATTCGTTGAATGATACAAAGATTAACCAGAAACAATAAAACACTATAAAGCAGAAATAACTTAGGAAAATCAATTACGTTAGTTGATAAGTAAAGAAGAAACTATATTTTCCGAAGCGTAAATAAATAGAGGAGTTTCTTAAAAATGGTCTGTCAACTCCTTCCTATAGCTTTAGATAAAATAGATCACAAAAAGGAATCCTCTCTGGTACAATGCATTATCTATTTATTTATTGCTGTTTTGCAGTTCGAAAAATAGATGCATGCTTTTTTTCTTTGCAAAATTCTCGTATAAAAAGATCCAGTAGGGGGGGGGGGGGAACTTAAGAGGTAAATGAACGCAATAGGTGCCAAATGTTATTGTTCTCTAGTTTTATTTTTGTTCGCTTTCAGAACAGCACAGAGGAGGGAAAAAAAGGAAAGCCTTTTTTTTTTAAGAATGAAGAGCTACATTTGAGGCCCGTCCTTCTGAAACAGAGGGAGTGATTATTTTTCCAGAACCGCAAACGTAGAATTTACCAAGATGGGTAATCACATTTGGGTTTAGATACAAGAAAACGTTTATTTTTATAACTTGCCTTTTGAAGGGGGGGGGGCCGGGGAAAGAAACCTCTCTCCAGGCAGATGTTAAATGACAGGAAAAGCAATTTTTTCTGCAAGTTTTTCATACAGTTATTTTTTTCAGCCAGCTGTGTTATTTATAATCAGTAGCGTATTTTGTTTAGTAACTTTTTTTCAGTGGAGTATTCTAAATATAAGTTGTAGCCGAAACTAAACGCCCAAAGATATATCACGGGAACAAAAACATCGGAAAGCTCGTAAATTAATTAACGGAGTTACTTTATTTTTGTTTTTGAGGATAAAGAACCTTTTTTTTTTCATTCCGGTGAGTGAACATGATTTTACAAAGGAACATTAATGTAACACACAAAACGTATTATTTACGAAAAGGCAACATTTAATTTGAATATTTTAATACTTTTGACATTATATGGTAGCATTTTACAAAACGGCAAATTTTCATTTGAAATTTCTGAAACGGAAATAACAATTATTTTTGAGATAAGACATTTCTTGGAAGTTACATTATTAAAACTGTTCCACTTAATCAGAGCTGATGCGATGAAACGGCGTGTTTTTTCGAAATTATTTAATGTTTCATTTCATCAGCACTATAAATATCGGCACCTGTTTTTGGTAGACAAGATAAAGTAGTAAAATGTTTATAAAATATTAAATATAACACGATATTTATGTGCTAGATGAAAATATATATCAGAAGTTCTCAGCTTCGGTACATTACAACGCGTTCATTCAGCATCATAATTTATGGACTTCCAACGATAGATATATGATAAAGTGGATCAATGATCAATCCAACGGCGGCATTTCTGTGAACTTTCTTATCAGCAAGTTTTCTGGTCGTTGACCACAAAATGTGGTCTTCCTCTTGTGAACAACACATTATTAGAATATAAATAAATAACAAGAACAGATAATATAACGGAAAATGATAAGCTATAAAATTTCAACGCGTAACCATTACAATAAATACAACTGTTTCAATCGAGTTATGAGATTGTTTAGTAATCCTCATTAATATACATTTATCAACAAATATTTCACTGCATCCACCATATATTTAAAATTAATCGACTTTCATTTTTTTGTTTTGCTTTGTGAGATATTGTTTCAAGTTCTATAATAAAAGAAGCAAATAAAAATCAATTATTTTACTCAAATGAATTAAACCCGCACCAATTTTTCAAATTTTGAAAAATCCTGGTGACTTTTTTTTTAGAAGAACAAACATTTCTCCTTCCCCAGGAAAGTGTCTTTAAGAATAAAATCTTATGGATTTTAAAAATGGAAAAAGTTGATTATGTGGGGTATTACCAACCAATGTCAAGAGAGTAACTGAAGTCGTCTGAAAGTAATTTAATCTTTGAGGATTTAAAAATGGACATTCTACGAGAATGTGGAACACAAATAGGAAGTAATCGCAGTGTGGGCACGTGAGAGTCTGTTCTCCCATAAACAAGTACCCAAAATCTGGAAAGATTTCCCTGCTTGGCAATTGACATGTGTAAAATCGTATTGCTTAGCTTTTGTATGTCGGTGCTTCTTAAAGCATGGGTCTACACCAAAAATGGGGTCACATAAAAATATTTTAAGGCCGCTGAAATTTTGGCATTCGATGGTGCTCTTTCAAGACTTTTCAAAATCGGTAAACAAATATAATATAGTGAAACCTCTTCGAACGGCTACCCTTGCATAGCGGCCACCCCTCTTAACGGTCAATTTTTCGTGGCACGGATTTTTCGGCCCATAGACCTAATGTTAAAATAACCCTTAGCAACGGCCACCCAACCCCTCTGAACGGCCGCCGGGTGGGTTCGCCCATCCCATTTGATAAACGCATCGGTTAGAGATTTACTTTTTAAACTGAAAAACGAACTTGAAAAAATGGTTTTTTCCGAGAAGGGTCAAAACTTAAAACAGTCACAAATTGTATCCTTTTTTCAAAAAATGTAAAAAATTATTAAATAAAGTACTATTTTCTCTTTAGATAAGTCTCAAACTTCATTTTAAATAAGAAATATGTGTCAAATTTGTTTATATTATGTATTATAGCAATTATCTTGTAATTGTAACGAAAACCCTTCAGAGCGGCCACCCCCTCTGAGCGGCCAATTTTTCTCGGAACGGAGGGGTGGCCGCTCAGAGAGGTTTCACTGTACAAAGCACCATTGTGAAATTGTCTTTTTTATATTTTTAATTAAATGCTCTTTTCTAATTCGTTTAAGTACATTGGAGGCCGCGGAAATGTTTTTGGGTGTAAAGGGGAAGAAGTAACAGTCCACCCCTTTTTTTGGAGAGGAACTCTGAGAAAGACTTTCCAAGAGAGCTTTCAAACTTCTTTCAAAAAAGATAAAAATTAAAAAACGTATAGAATAAGTTTTTAAAATCCTAGTATAAATAATTCAAAGTATTTTCTGCTGATAATGCCCGAATCAAAATCATGCATTTTAAAGATAGGAACGGTAGACTGTGATTGCAGTTCGTAAAAGAACATACTCGAAAGCGGGAGACTGCAAGTCTCATTTGCGTGATAGACACGTACAAAAGCAACAACCGTGTGCAAAAACTGGATTAACCGCCTACACGTTCAAAAATGTGGCAAATTGCAAAGTGTTAATGCATCAAAATTCCTGATATGATTGCAACATCTAAATATATGCCACAGTGGCTTAGCGGCCGGGGGCAGGGGGGTATAGATGCTAGGGGCGCCATGCAGACAAAACATTAATGCACTTTATGTCGCTTTTTATCATCTATACTTATAAAAGGCAATGTTTCTGTGCGTGTGTGTGTGTTTGTCTGCGATGTCCAGACGAATCTATCGCACTTACAGCCATGAAATTTGGCACACAGGTAGTCGTAATAGTGACTCAATGCACCTCGAAGCCGAAATTTTAAATTTTAATTTAGAATTTTTTTTAATTTAATGTTTTGTGTTGTTTTGGTTCTCAATAGAATGGTTTCTCAATAGAATGGTTTCGAATAATTGTACGACAAAAATAGATAGACCATCGGAAAGAGCACGCGATTTCCGTTCTAATGAAGTTAGTTTTGAATTTTTAACGTAATTTACTGAATTTTGAGAATTTTTTAAAAAATAGTCAGTTTTGCCATCTAAATGTTAGTTTTGTTTTTAAATTTGTTGCATCCGACTTTCTAATAACACTATCATTTTCAATTTTTTTCAGCTTATAACTAGAACGGTTCTGTCGGATTTAAAACAAGAACGGTTAAAATATCTTTTCCCGTTTTTTTTAAAATTAATTTTTTTTGGGCCGTTGAGAGTTATTTTTCTCGATCGAGTTCCTCGCGCGGCACTTCTTCGGAACGTTGATGCCAATTTTGATTGGCGGATGCGCAGGATACGTCATGACCTTCACCTGAATGAATTACTTCGATTATTATTTTCGGATTTGATTTATATTTTGCTTGCTGTATAATAATCATTTTCACGTTCCAATTTTGTAATATTGTTTTGGATTAACGTACTCTGTACTGTAGCCCGAAAAAAAAAATAAGCAGAAAAATCAAAAAATGTGTATCTTTTGTTTTGATTTTATTTTCATTTTTTTTTTTTTTTTAAGTCCTGATTCCACGGGCAACGCCGTGCGCGTACTGCTAGTGCCAAATATGAAGAGGAGGCGAAAAATAATGCCGAAGCCCGGGCGCCACTACACTGATTACAATTGTGGGGGCGTAAAAATCATATTATGCACTGGGCGCCACTTACCCTCGCTATTGATATACAAAGATATAATTTTTATTAGAAATTCCTCAACAACGAACTTTTGGCCCTTAAAATTCTAGAGCCTTTGAGCCCTTAATCTACCCTGAATATAGAATTAACTTGATAAAAATTATTGGCATGGCTTAAATGTGAATTGGATTCAAACCGATGCCGTTTAATATAGTAATCAAATAACTTTTTGAACTGAATGAGCTTGTAGCATCTGGAGCCAGTTTGTATTCGTATGCGTAGTCTTCATAGGTAAGCAAACCCTTTTATATACTTTTGAAAATATGATTTGTTTTCTAATAATACAATAATATATCAGGTCTGTTTGTGAAATTCCTAAGCCGACGTTATTGTAAGTATAAAGAATTACGATTCTCCCATATTTTAGTAAAAGACTTTTTTTGTGCAATTCATTATCAGTTTAAACATCATCTGCTCACTTCCTTTTAATCCAGTAAATGTAAATTCTATTAAGATAAAAAAGATCTCATAAATAATAATCTGGTAAATAAAATCTATTCAATATATCAAGTAAGAATTGTTTTATTACACGGTGGAGTTTATACAGGAAGTAGATGAGGAACATTTGCTCAAAAGACGTCATTTCATGGATTAATTACGGTATTAAAATTTCCTAAGTGGCGAAACAAAAAGAATTCTGTAAAGCAGATATGATTTGTGTCATAAGGAAGTAATAAAAGATATCGACAAGATTTAAATAATCTCTCTCAACATACTGAAGGATTTCAGACAAGCATGCAGTATTTTGAAGCTTTAATGCATAAATAAATGCTTTCTCAGTGTTTTTTAATTTTTCAATTCAATATTTTTGTTGTCATTGTAAATAAATACAATGCAAACAAGAGGATTAATTTTTTTTCGCAGAAATCAATAATGCATCCCATGCGATCGAAGAAAATTTCCCTTTTTCCCCCGTAGATATCATCAGAACAATTCGTTAAAATGACACTTACATGCATGCAATAATAGGTTTCTGCAAATTTTTGCTTTTGTAATGCAGTTATTGTCAAAGATAGGACAGATTTTAAATCTTGAACCAATACATAAAAATCAAGTTTAAATATTCCACTTGCCAACAGTCATAAGATTATGAGATTTTAAAATATACGTATAAAAATATTTTTTAAAAATCCGTGATTTCGAATAAACATACCTCGCTCGATGGCTTAATTTTATACCTTTCGCACTTCTTACAAAATACAAGGCAGCATTAAAATATTTAAATTAAGAATTCCATTCTACCCGCCCTCCAAAATAATCTCTATTCTGTTCGTGAAAGCGTCGTCTGTCGAGTAAATATTATACAGTGCTTATCAAAAGTTTAAGCACAATAATAATTTTAAAATAAAACTTCAAATATCCACTTTATTTTAACATGTCGTTTATATGTACACAAAATTGGAATTTTAAAATCATAAAATAACTTTAAAAATTTATTTTTAATCAGAAGTTTTGAGAATGGAACGAAAATTGCTGTGTCAAAAGTTTACGCACAAAACTGCTTTTATGCAAATTAATGAAATCACAAAAGCAGTTGCGCACGTATATGATATCTAGACAGTGGCGAATCCAGGGGGGGGGGCTATGGGGCTGCAGCCCCTCCCAGAGCTAAAGTAGAATTCTTGTTTTTATTTAAAATCACTACAACTGCTCGTTCTTAATTTCCCTTACTTAAAAAAAAAATAATAAAAACATGACAATATTGCTTTCTGGCTTGACAGGCTCGAAAATTTTCCTGCTTTTCTAGTTATTCCATTTGTACTTATAGAGTTGACACAGTCGGAAACATTTTTTGGCTATTTATTTCATTGTATTTTTTTATTAAATTATCGAAAGTATTGTAGTGTTCTTTATGATTCTTATTGTCAGGTGAGTTAAGTCTGTAAAGTTAAAGTGTTTTGGTTTGCATAAACCACGAGGTTTACATTCGTCACGACGATACAAAATGTTTATGACCTCAGCCCCTCCCAGACCCAAATCCTGGATTCGCCACTGTATCTTGGTATATAAGAAGAACCTGACAGTTTGTTTGACCTGAGGTCAAAATGGTTAAGTCTAAAGAATTGTCATATTAGGAAGCATAAAAATCTGGTGTATGGGAGTAGTAAGGTACAGAAGTAAATTTCTCTGAAATTGCAGCTACTTTAAAGAGGTCAAAATGTGGAATTCATAAAATATTAACTTGTGGTAAAAAGTTTAAACTAAAATCTCGTTCTGGAAGGCCACGAGTGACCAGCTCTCTCGATGACATGCACATCAGAATCTTGGCTTCAACTAGGAATTTTTCTCTTTCACGAATTAAAAGTATCATTGGAGGACAAATATCGAAAAAAAAAAACATTCGTAGAAGAATTTTAAGCCGGCAATTCATCTGTATTCCATTTCATCCATTTCGCACAAGACTGGTTTTTTTCCCCCACCCATTCAAGTAAAAAAATCAGGCACGTCCATTCATCTGAAGTTCCAAAGTGCGCTGGCAGTAGGGGGACAGCGATCTTCTTTACCCCTCTACAGCTGATCTTTGATCCCCCTATTCCTTCCCACACTCCGCGGATTTCAGATTTGCTACCCTTGTAGCAAGGTGTCGATCTAGTCAATCGTTTGATGTGCCGACTAGCCTCGCAAATGGTTTCGCCAAAAAATCGGCGCACGAACTGCCGGAGTTTGGTTTGGTTGGAAATTCGACTTTTCAAAGCCACTATTCTAATTTCCATAGGTTTTCGACCTTGGGGAATGTTTACTTCTCGTGTCCCAAAATTTCCATTTTTCAAGAGATACGAATGACCCGCTTTAGAATCGGGGTATATGAAAAACCGCAAGATGCCTCGATCACCTGGCTTGACACCACATTACAAAGAAGCTTGATTACAGTAGGCTAAACACCACATGTCATTTGGTGATGTGTGGCTTATTGTTACAGCGATGAAAAAAAATGGAGTTTGGACAGACCTGTTGGGATTGCATGCTATTGGCATGATCTTCGACAAGAACTAAGAAACATGTTTTGATGATAATATGGTGGTGTATTTCTGATGGTATGGACAGCGGTTTGTTTCAATAGTCAGACATCTCTAGCCGTACTCAGGGTCAAAAATAATCTGAAAACTACCAAGAGACACTTGCCAGTCATTTGGTTCCCTTTGTTGAAATTTTTGGTGGAATAGATTTACTTTTCAAAATGACAACCCTTCAATACATACCTCCAAATCAACGTCACAGTGGCTTAGCTCCAACATGGGGTCGGTTTTGAGTGGTCTAGCCCTAAGTCCTAAATTGAACTTCATAGAAAACGTGTGGGGTAAATTCACAAATTTAGTTTATCAAAATAGTAAGCAGTATTCTTCAGTTGAAGTACTGAAATTGGCCATTGAGGATGTTTGGTTTGAACTACAGCCATAACTAATACAGAACTTAGTGTTATCGATAGAAAACCATGTATTTTACGTGATTCAATAATAATTCAATAAAAAGGCACAATAATCAAGTGTTAACCTTTTATTTTTATTCGACTGTAAAAAATAAATGTCTCATGTGCTTAAAGTTTTGACGCACTTATTTTTGTATTTTTGCTAAATTCGATAGTTGAAAATAAAGTTTACAGTATGATTGTATCAAGTATAATTTCAATTCTATATTTTTTACATATATGAACACGGATTTAAAATAGAGTGAATATTTTAAAGTTTTATTTTAAAATTATTGTTGCGCTTAAACTTTTGACACGCACTATAGTATCATACAACCCAGGCGTCGTTGCAAAAAATGTAAATAGGAAGCTTTTGTATGCTAAATATATTATTCACCACAAATTTTAAATAAATCCAGTTACACTAGATGGAAACTTCAATTTTGAAGCGTTTTATACCAGATTTCAGATATTCCCAGGACAAACTAGCATAGTAACTCAGACTGCTTAACTTTTTCGAAATAAAATTCAAGTCACTCAAACTTCTAAAAAAGTGACTCAATGTTTCAATAATAAATGATGGTCTGTTACATCGTACGAAAGTTAGCACAACGTTTTTTTCGGGAAAAACTCTCAAAATTTGAGCTGAAGAAAGATATATACTTTGAAACACTACAAAACCTGTTGCATGTTGGGAGGTGGTGCATCTGTCATTTATCATCTGTTACCGATCCCGAGTACAAGACGTTAGAAAAATCTTTTGTTTACAAAGAACCTCGAAAAAATAGTAAATAAAGCGAAATTCCATAGGGGTCTTCATGTAAACAAAATGTTTAGAAAGATTTTGTGGCACCCGTTTGATAAACAGGGTGCCAACAAGCGATAAGACTTCCTGTCGGAAACATGAATTTTCCTTTTCTTTCTCTCGCAGCTGATACTGAGCAAACAAGCTAAAAATTCCAGGACCTAGCAGAGTGTAACAGTATAGATTTTTACAAAAAGTGATCGACTGTGTGCTGTTCGACGTAAGTTTATTAGCGATTAAAGAAATTTTTAGATAGAAATATCAATAAAAAATGCTCAAAAAAATATATGTTCTTCCTTCTATAGAGTTCTAAAGAGGGTATTGCTCTTATCTATAAACACAATTTCTCGTAAGTGGATTCTCGGTGGAATTCTTTTTTGTGTTTGATAATGGATGGCAGGTCGTAAATTTTTATCGATTTTGGTGGGTTTTATATCCATAAGCCAAAAGCACAAACGCAATACAAAATTTAGCAACATATTTTTTAGTCAACTACTTCATTTTATACAGTAACAAACCAAATTTCTACGTGTCTTCTTCGGCAAAAAAATTGAAAAGTAAATAAATAAACAAAATAAAAATAATAAATAAATGAACAAAATAATAAATAAAAAGAGCACATAATAAATACATTTTGGAGGAATCTCAAAATATTTAAAATCGATTTCCTCGAGTGTTGGTTTTTATTATATATAATGCACCCAAAATATATTCATCTGTGGATATGACAGGTTCTGAAATTGTTAAAGGTAACAGAATGATCAATAATCTATTTCGGGAATTTGAGCGAACTTTCCTCGGCAAATTACTTGAGTCAATTGTAAGTGAGTAAAACAACGGTAAATGTAGGTAAAATATGAAAAACAAGGTCACGATTTGTATTTGTATCTTATGACAAAAGATAGCACTTTTAAAATAATTAAATTTATTATATTAACAGTAGACATACACAACATAACGCAAGCACAAAACGCTTATAAAAAGGCAAACATTTAGTTTACCAATTAATCAATAACAAGGTTTTAGTCTCGGAGTTTCGGAACATGTGTTTACTGGTTCGTATCTCAGCTCAGATAGACTTGTCACAATTCACACCAACTGGGGATGCTGTTCTTGCTGGAGATGTGTGTGGGCCTGTCCTTCGTGTGGAGCGCGCGCATTTGTCACAAACCACATTTGGCGTTAACATTGTGACAAATTTTAATATTTCACCTCTATGTCAAAGCTCTGTTTTTATAGCGCGTGCAAGGATATTAAACAAAAATATAACAGCCTACAGAAGAAAAAAAATGATTTCAAATTAAAGAAACAGAAGAATTAAGTACCATCCATCTTGATGAAGTTAAGCAACAATCCTCGATTTATTGACTATCGGTTTAACTTGGGATATCCTACACAAATTTTTCTTTCTCCATTTATTCTGCACAACAATTTGTAAAGAAAAGAACTGTGAAAAATAATTAAAATGCTTTGTGTTTCAAAGCAGATGAAACTTTTCTGGAAGAAAAGATACTGAAAGAAAGCATTTAACCTGCGTTAAAGTTGTAAAATCATATTATTTTTACATCATCATATTATAAGTCCTTTGAGAGAAACACACGTCGTTACAGTTAATTTCCATATTTCACAGTCAGCGGAAAGGTATATTATTATAATAAGGGAGAAATGTTTGCATGTAAATAAATAAATTATAGTAAAAAATAGAACAGCAATTCCTCGAATTCACCAAGCTGAATCATACAGTTTAATGTATTGGAGAATAGCAGCTAAATAATTTGAATTTAAGAGGGCTTTAAGGTAATGTATTCTAGACACAAAATGAATAGGTACATTAAATTCTAATATAAGTAAATTATGAGATATCATATGATGACGGTTGGTATTCAGAAAGGAAAAATAACTAAGAGTTTTGATCTGTTTATAATTATCCTTATTTTTCCCCCTTCGTACAATAATTTGCTTTTATTTTTTTCTGTTCTTTATTGGAAAATTGAATACTGGATACCATAGTAAAACTTCCATGAAACTAAAAATAAATTAAACAGACTAACATATGATGGATGAGATAAAATAGGTTCTTAACACATTTTCAGATTATAAGTAATGAGGGAAGTACTCAGCTAACAAAATATTTTTCTTCCCAGAAACCAGAAATACAGGAACAATAGATTTTCCCTTATACTGTCTTCAGTTTTCATTTTACATATATCGACGAATAGAGTTTCAAATGTATTCTTTTAAAGAAATGCGTCTGTAGCAAATCCTAAATTTTGGCATGAATAAAAATAATTGCAGAATTCAATTACAGCATTTTAATGTCGTAATAAAAGATTGTATGTACCCTATTTATTATTATAGTAAACACTCGATTTAACTGAGTATTTGGGGCGAAACAGTGACCGTAAAATCAAGAGCCGTTGGATCGTTAATTATATTAGGAATAATATTTAAAACAGGAAATTACACTTGAAAATGTGCTGCATAATGTAAATTAAAAATATTTGATGTCCATACCATATTAGTAACAAAAAACCTGCCTATTATAAGGATGAAAAATGTTCAAGAACATTAATCAAATTTTCTCTAGTGAATTTTAAGTCCGTTAAATCAAGTGTTTTTTATGTAAAGGCTTATCATACTCTTAAATCATGTTTTCGAAAACGGATTCAAGTTCAATTTGGATCCTGTTAGCAACAATTCCGAAAATAATGCCCTACATTTTGCGAATAATGCAACTGAATTCACACAAAGCATTTTATTTTTGCATCACAAGACGCTCATGTAGAAACACAGCGCATCCCAAACAGCATTTTCGGCAATGAAATCAAAATATTTCGCCGAGCAGAACGGGCACGTTTCAAGAAATTCTACTTCTATAATCTCAAAGATCGTGAAAAAGTTGTTTCCATTCATTTCTACTGGCGTTCCGGTCTACTTCCACTATTTATTCCGTAATCAAGTAATAATTGCATAAGAAAACCTCTTGCTAGGTGAAGGGATTTGCATTTGAGAAACATGAATTTTCTTTCTTTCTTTCTTTTTCACCTATGTTGAAGTTATTTTTCAGTATGGAACAGTAAACAATTCTAAAAGGAAAACAAGTAATGCTTTCACACTGGTAGTAACGCTATTTCGCCCAAAATACGTGGACTTTCGAAATTATATTGTAAGAAGACAAAACTCGTCTATTGTTAGTGCTCGAAAACCACCAAAATGTTAATTTTGAAAAGCATTATTCTTTTTTAAAAACGTTAACATCATTTGTCAGTAAGGAATCGTAAACAATTCTGATAAGAAAATAAAAGATTGTTTTCACACCAGTAAGTGAGGCTATTTCGATTACAATATATGTACAGCAGCTAAATATACCTGGAGAAAACAATAGGTTTTTTTTAAATGTTAAAGTCATTTAGTTGTGTAAAGAAAAGTAAGCAAGCCTACAAAGGAAAAAAATTGTTTTTGCACTGGTGATGAAGTTATTTCGGCAAATATTCGGAATTTCACTCAACTAGATTGTGATAGAACAATAGTTGTCTACTGTGGTTAAAAACAATCATAGTTTCAATTTTGAAATGTAAACAACTATTTAGGTTGTTTAAAAGGTTGGATTTTTTTTTTTTTACAATTCTTAAATTACATTATAAATGATAATAACAAAAAAAAAAACATTTCAGACAAAATTATGGATCACGAATAGCTTCCAATTCAAGAATCTGCATGCAATCCTGAAATTTTACTCATTTGACAATAATTTTAATAAACGTAAATATAATTCTGTAATCACAACACAAATCATATAGGAAATAAATTTTAGTAATTTAATAAATACAAACAGCTCATTTATTTTTGTCGATATGAATAAGATGATACAAAATTCGCTACGGTAAATTTGTGCGGAACGGTAAAAATATACAGCTTTAATTATTAGTCATGTAATATTTATTAGCGTAGTATGCTGGTTAAGAACATAAACAAAATTTACGAAATTAAAATTCACGTTAACGTTAGGAAGGTTAAGATTTTTGTTTTTCAAGATGTAATTTATTTCTGACTAAGCAAGGGAAAAAGTATTGCAATCCATCTTTTATGCTACCTATTTTCAAAATATCACTAGTTAATAAGCTTGAAAGAGATAAGTGGTCATATAATTTGTAATAGTTATACTATTAAAACTATGCACTAAACTTTATTAAACAAATATTTTTCTGCCGTACATACATAATCCAGTTTAGACTTCACAAAAATTAATAGATTTATGTGGCGATACCAGAGTCAAACACATTTATTGAAAAGATGTCTTTTTACTGAAAAAATACGTTCGAAGCGACAAAAAATACAAAATGAGCTGTATGGGAGTTCCTACAGAATGAGAAAAGGACCAACTTTGCCCATGGAAACACTTGGCTTTTCCAGTAGACAAGTATCTCACAAATGCTTAGAAAACCTAAGTGGAACTTTTAAAAAATTAATACTTTGCCTAAGGATTCTACAGAATGCCAGCATTTCATAAATTGCCTGTAATATAACCTTCAAAATAAACACAGGCAGAAAAAAACGAATAGAAAACAGACTCACCAGCGCTACCTCATGGCTCTAAATTCCAAAACAAAACCCGCTACCGAAAACTTTAAGCACATAAATCCATTATCGAAAGAGAACTCTCAGCCCAATACTACCTTGGACGAACGCGAACGGAGAAATGACTTGAATATCTGATTTACATTGAAAGTGAGCAACCAATTGGAAAGTCGATTCGTCACTTTGTTCCTGGGGTCATAGGCGCTGAGAGCGAGTGCCTACAGGTAATCCCGAGAGACAAAGGGCCGAGGAATGCTGCCGCGGAGGACAGGTATCCCAACCTCCTGTCTACCAAGGACATCAAATTACTTGCTATTCAATACTTCTAGACATACATACCGTTAGTTCCGTGAGGGGGTGTTCCGAAAGGAATTCAACGGATTCCGTTTGCTCCGTCTTTTCCACCTCATTGGGGGGAAAGGGGTGTTCACATCTGCTCATAATTCACTTACTTTCCCTCCTTTTTTTTTATATACCTGCTACTTTTTGAAATGGTTTTCTGAGAAGTATCTTTTAGCGTAGGCGCCGGAATTTCCTTTTTTCTTCTTTCAAAAAAAGAATCGTGGTTTCTAGAAGAACAGGAGGCATCTGCTGCAGATGGTCTAGTATGAAAGTCTCGTTATGATTTATTCAGATTAAGAGCTTGAAATACTGGCTTTTATGTGATTGAAATTTATAACAGTTTTTGCCTTTTACTTAATTGAGTTTCTAGAGTGAATCGGCCACTGAGCTCTAGCATTTCAAAATTTTACCACGGGTTTCTAATAAACTGTTATAAAGGTATTATGTATTTTTTGTAAGCGATTAATAAAATTAAATATAGTTCTTAATCATACAATGAATAATGTTTTTGGTATTTATTGTCATATTTCACAGTTTAGATATCATGCGGCAATCTCAGTGATGGGTAATATGGTATCTTATGGTAAAATTTCCAAAATTATCAATAGATTTTTTAAAATCCTTTCAAAATTTTTTAATCAAATCTACTGCTCCGAATCAATTAATAATAACTGATTAGCAAAGAACTTGCCTTAAAATTAACAAAATAAAATTATGATGTAGAAATTTTAAAAATTTTATAAAAGAGCGTGAATAATTAAATAGCTTTCTGATAAAAGTTTAAACAATGCAAGCATGAAAACTTCAGTAACCATTGGAATATCTATAATGGATGTTCATAAAAAGAGAAGTGAAACAATAGCTATTCTTAGCCGCAAACACTAAAACGATGTTATATTTTAGTAAACGGAAAGCTACTACACACACATAATGTATTATGGCAGCTGCAATGTAACAGACTTGCACTTGACCTTCTTCAGCAAACAATGAGGACGATGATCATAGATGTGAGCTGATTAAACACTTCCGGTGAGGCTAATTGTTTCTTACAGAATGTGTCAGAGCAATTTGCCAATGTCTGGCGTAGCGAATCTAACAAACCTTAATCCTGAATTATTACTGATGAAATAACGACTTAATAGAGCATACGATTATCAGTTCTACCTTTGCCATTTGATTCGAACCAAATGTTTTAAAGAGAACAACTCGCACTCAAAATAGATAATGTGAAATAGAAAAGGTGGAAGGATTAAATCAAAGCTATTTTTACTGATGAGTAAAACGATATATTTAACAGAGAGACGACCAAGATAAACATGGAATATCTATTAAACAGAGACGATCAAGATAAACATGGAATATCTATTAAAAGAGACGATCAGGATAAACATAGAATATCTATTAAACATTGACGATCAAGATAAACATGGAATATCTATTAAACAGAGACGATCAGGATAAACATGGAATATCTATTAAACATTGACGATCAAGATAAACATGGAATATCTGTTAAACAGAGACGATCAAGATAAACATGGAATATCTGTTAAACAGAGACGATCAAGATAAACATGGAATATCTGTTATACAATCATAAAAAAAGAGTGCATTGCAGAATTTATCAAACGCATTAGGCCCCTTTCACATTATGCGGTTTAACCGTTACGGCGCAAAGTTGTTTATTTTCTTTGCCGTGTCATTTTGCTTTCACGCTTGACGATTTGCGCCGTCAGTATTTGAGTGCGGTTTCTAATTTCATAGCTTTTTCAGTATGGATCGGAAGCAAATACCAGCAATATGGTCTTGCACCCATCAATCAAAAGAAACGAGACTATAATCGTCTCACTTTTGGAAGAACAACATGCAGATGAATGTCGGAATGTCTGTAGCATCTTTTGATGAATTCCACAACCGAATAAAAAATTATACTCTGCGGCTGTATTACTAACATTTGGAACTACATTCAACCGACAAAAATGGTAGCTGTGACTATGAAGTAACTGTGTTGCCTATTAAATCATAGGTAGGGCTGAAACGTCCTCCCTCTGCTGTGAGACGGAAGTTTGGAGAGGGGCTGCCAGCTCAGGTGTCGTCCTAGTCATGTGACCGCCCTTCAAAATGACGAGGTCCTTCCTAAAATAGCCCTCGTGTTGCTTCAAAACGGGACGTTAATATAACTAAACAAAATCGCAAGTAACTGACCCTTATTTTTAAACCTTAATCGTTTGCGTTTAAAACATAAAGTGTTATAGGACCTTTTAGCAACGAAAAAGCAATAGCGAAAGTGTGACTGTTTATTACTTAGCAAAAACTTTTAGATTTTGCTTTTACCATAATTACATAAAATAAGTTCCTCCCTAGATATGGATTTTAAAGTCAGTGTAATAATTTTAAGCATTGCAAATGTATATATTAATAATATATTACGTAAATCGATTATACATAAGTTGTGGAACATGGATTTCATTTGCGCGCAGGATTTTAAAAAACTGAGCAACCTATTGCAAACAAATGTTATGAAAATTCCCTTCGAAATATCACAGCTTTAAAATCATTTAACATGGTAAATAATCAGATATGCTTTAATCACTTTTTATGACGTTAAAATAGTATACCTTTTTCTTGAAAATTATATGTAAGATACCACGCATTGAAAAAAACTATAACGCAATGCTTTGATTTTACATGTTTTTTCATTGTGTTTGTATAAACATAGCAGGGACATTTCTGTGTGTTTGATGAACAATATTTTAAAAATCCTGTGTGTAAGTATTTACAGTATAAATCACTCACCAAACATCGCTTTATATTGAGATGGGTTTTGACTATATCTTCTCAATTATTTAAAGTACACATGTGCAATATCATGATATATTCATGATTTAAATTTTCAAATAAAATCATAAAAAAATCGGAAACTTTAATGGAATCTCCATAAATAGTTCAAAATACTGAAGAATTCTATAAGACTGTCGGAATTACTTATGAAAGGTAAAAAGTTTCTTGAAATTGCGACTTCAGAGATAAAACATATGTTGTTATCTTAGAATTCAGTCATGATTATTAGACACTGCTATCCATATTTTTATTAATTTACATGAAATAGTATATAATTCGTTTCCAACACTTTATACATGGCCGTCTTATCCAAAGGGCAAATTAGGCAGAAGAACAGGGCGCAATTGATCCAAGGGATCATAAAAACTTTCTATACTGATTTTGGACCAAAAAAATTTATTTAATTGTAATTTTAAATATGTTATACAATTTTATATGTTATAATATGGTATAGAACCTAGTTAATAAAATAACCTAGGAGAATATAATGTTATCAAAACATTATAATGCTCCTGAATTATTTTTTTAGCTAGAAATTTTGTTTGGGCCATAACATCTAGTTTCCTAGTTAGGGTGCTTATGGAGCGGCAAGTACTGTAAAATCTTAAGACGGTCCTGATCTTACACAATATAAAAATACATAAAATTCGTTAGCATTGGCATATTTCGAATAAAATGAAATAGCTTAAATAGGAAAAAATAACGAAAACATTAAAAAATTACACAGTCAACACTCAAATTAAATGAAAGTGCGTTCTATATTAACAATGAAATCATTTAAAAATGACAAAGACAATAGTAAAATTAAATTTTGAAGCATTCTATAAAAATAATGGAATCATTAATTAACTGCAAAAGCTTCGAGAAGGCAAAAAGAACAAGTGACCTTGTGAAGGTGACGGACGGCAGCCGGATGAAATTCGTGCAGTGTGAAAGCTTCAGCATATTTTCATATATTACTACTAAGGCGAAGTCGTAACGGCGCCGTTCTCTTCAGTCGCGCACGCGGCTGGTTTAAACCCCAACAAACGGACTCAAACCGCGATCGGTTAGTGTGAAAGCTCCCACTCATTTCTTCAGTTTACCACCAAGAGGCGGCCTAATGCATTCTTGCCGTAACGGTTAAACCATATAATGTGAAAGGGGCCTTAGATTCATTATTTTCAGATGGCTATGTATACAAAACTCGATCATAAACTGAATCACAAAAAAACAACATAAAATCAGTCCCAATCAGTTTTGCTAGAAATTTTTGGTTCACAAAAGGCATCGCCCCCATTTTGAAAGTTGAAAAAATTATTAGGCCTTGGCAACTGAGCATAATATTTTTCATTCTTCGAGCATTTTTTTTTTTCATTATTTTTAACTGTTATATTTTACGCTTAAAATTTTGTGTTCAATTTTCGCTGTGCAACATTTATAAATAACTGCAATAAAATATTTTATGACTAATAGCCCTTTATTTAAGTAAGGGATAAAAATTACTAGTTCAAGATTTTGTACATCCATGAAAAGATCAATAAACTCCAGAAGCAGAAAAGATTAGCATCGTTTGAAATTTGACTCTGTATATATTATCGATTAATCAGTATTTTGAGCCCTATACCAAGTATCTCAAGTTGAATGCATTTACTGCAAAATCTGTCAGTATAGCTTGTTATAAAAATGTAATTGAAAATCTGATTAATTACACTCACTAGAACAAACAAAATAAGCTAAAATGTTTTACAACTTTAATGGAAGAAATGTACAACTATTAAAATGTATCTCCATTTGTATTTTTCATTACAGTACTAAGATGGCAATCACATTTTCTCTCCTCTTTAGCCAATACAGATTTTCGACGTCGCATTATGTTTTAATTAAAACTGGTGATTAAAAGTAATAATAAACAGGAAATAATCAGAAAAAATAATAAACCACAAACGGCAAGATGATAACGAACTCTTTGTTAACTGTTCATTATTATCTCATTTGATTGACAAATCTCTGGTTTGAATACAAATAAATAATCTTTTAAAAAACCTTTTAAAACTTCTATATACAGTTATACAGTTTTAGATTACTACTTTAAACTGGAATGTGTTATTTCATTCAAGTATATATAAGATATATCAGTATAGAAAATAAAGCCAAGACAATAAGTCGGAATGATATAGGTTTCTTGAAAATATTACTAATTATCAATTCATTTGACACAGAATGCTCAAAGAAAAAACAAATAAATTATATTCTCCGATTCTTTCTGCAAATTACTTCAATATTTCTATAGTAGAAAACACGGTTAGTAATTAAAATAAAATTCCATCTGTTTAGTCTACTGAAATTTCAGCTACAGAATTATATTATTAACCACAAGAATGACCGCACTTCATACTAATTTCGTATATCTAAGACACCGAACGCGAAATTTACTTTACAACAACTGACTGAAGATAAAAACCACTTACTCTGGTTCAGTTGCACACCTAATTCTTTCATTCTCTGGTAAAAAGCAATCTTCGACAATTCCGCATTTTCCTCCGAAATAAAAGTTATCACGAAATTTAACGCCATTGTTGAATCTAAAGAATGTTAGTTTCTGTTCAAATATTTGGGAAAAGCATACTATATCATCAAGCTCAATAAATCTTTTTCTTGTTTGAAATCCTTTCATTCCACGGTCGGATGCCTCTCGCCTCTGTAAACGATGTAATAATGACTGATTGGAAGGATAAAATCGATCTTAAGACTGACTCTATTTACAGTTATAACACAGCCTTTTCAGCATTTTATCTGTTGTTTAAAGTTTCTGAGACGCCCATGTGTCGTAAATAAACTCCAGTGTTTACATTTAAGAACTTCCTTGAGTGGTCTCCTAAACGATTGTCTGCCAGATTATTTATAATCAAAAGATTGCTTTAGAGATTCCCACAAAGAAATAAAGTCGAAGAACTAAAAAAAGTTGGAATGAGTTGACCCCATTTAAATAATCTTCCATCAGCTGGTAACAAATTGGCTTGTAAGTAGTGATATTTGATACAAAACAAAAAGGAAGTCAAAATATCAATGGATCATGCTTTTATGGAAAATTAGTTCATTTAAAGACATTATATTTTAATCTGTTTGAACATCGTATAAAAAATTAGGTTAAATTTATCATTTGTGGATGAGAAAAATATAAAGTTTTATTATACTCACGAGTTATGTCTTTTTACCTGAATGCTCCTGCTGCTGTTGGAAAACGGACTCTAGTAATGGCTATGAAAAATAGCAAAGACTAGACTACACAAAGGCTAAAACAGCAAAACTTTAAAAATATCTCTTTATTTGCGCCGATACTGTATTCATTTAAATATTGTTATCCGATACATGAATTTTTTTCATATTCATTAAATATCTATATAAACAATGACGTAAAGATAAATTTGTTTTCAGCATCTGTTCGCTTTTCTGTCCATTTTGTTTGAAATACACAATAGATGGGGTTAGTAAATTTAATTACAAAAATATACTATTTTAAACTCAGTGAAATTTTGAGAAGGAGTTCTATCTGATTTCCCTCTGAAAAATATTTGATCTCGGGGAAAAGGAGATCAAACGGCACGATTCGATCACCAACCCAAATAACATACAAGAAACGTTATACCTGACATCGCGCTTTGGGGCCGGAGGGCTCCAGGTTCGAAACCCGATTCCACTGAAGATCCGCCGTGTATGGGGCCTGTTGCACGGTAAATCATACGTAGTGGTCAAACGTCCTCCCGTTGGTGTGGCGTGGAAGTTTGGAGAGGGGGGTGCCAGCTCAGGTGTCGTCCTCATCATCTGACCGAGGTTCAAAATTACGAGGTCCGTCCCAAAATAGCCCTCGTGTTGCTTCAAAACGGGACGTTAATATAACTAAACTAAACTAAAACTAAACCTGACATCGCGAAAGGTATTTTTTAATAAAAAACAAGATATTTTTATAGTCCTCTTATTTTTATTTCTTACTTATTTAACTTCACCATCCGTAAAGTATTACGAAATGTGCTTTGTAATATTTGTGCGAATTAAGCTATAACTGAAATGTCTATTACTAGTACATTACAACCCTTGCTGTACCAAAAGCAGACACTAACTGTCGACTATACTTGCAGACGTATAAGCAAATCCGGTAGTTCGTATACTACCACGATTTTATAAACATCAACCATATTGATAAATTAAGAAGACTGTCACTGGAAGTGACAAGCCAGTAAGAATGACTCATTTTTCAACTTTAACCCTTTATTTACCGAATTAACTTACCAGCAACTTTTCAATTTTATTTTGGCATCATTAGATAAGTTTTGTCGCAGAATATTCCCAGGAAAGTGGTTAAAACTTTTTAATTAATTAAAATAGCTTAATTAATTTAATTGATAATTTAAAAAATTTGATTCCTGCCTTCAGCTGCCATTTACTGCTTGCTGTCAAAACTATATTGTTCGTGTTCTTGTGAATACTGTCAGGAAAAACGGTCAGATTACGAAGATATAAGCGTGATTAAAATAGTACTTTTCAGTACCGTCAGGAAAAAAAGATTCCAAGTCAGAATTGCCGTACATGTGAGCCTAGCGCGCGTTGGAACTTTGTTAATAAAACGCAAATCAGAAGAAAACGCTCATAATTTGTGGTTGCACTTCTACTTAATGAAGGAGAAAACTACTCGAGGAATTTCAAAATAGTTGAAATGTGACGGAATATATCCGAAAGATGGAAATATTTTCTGTTACTTAATGATAATGCTCTTCAAATGAATTGAAAGACTTTTGAATTTATAAGATACTTTAAGTATCGTATTTAAAATTGTATTACCCAGACTGTTTCGCTTTCTGGCTGTTTTTTCATCAAATAAAAACTCTTAATTTCTGCACATTTTGAAGGATAGTCAATGTTTTGATCATAATCTATACTTATAAAAGGCAATGTTTGTGTGCGTGTGTGTGTGTCCGCGATGTCCAGACGAATCTATCGCACTTACAGTCATGAAATTTGGCACACAGGCAGTCGTAATGGTGACTGAATGCACCTCGAAGCCGGAATTTTAAAATTTCATCTAGAAAATCTTTTATTTAATATTTTGCGTTGTTTTAGCTGATTTTTCGCACTATTTTCTCAATAGCACCACAGTTACACCATCGGAAAGAAAAAACGATTTCCGTTCTAATGAAGTTTGTTCCGTACGTCTAACGTAATTTACTGAATTTTGAGAAATTTTTGAAAAATAGTCACTTTTATGGTAATTTTTAATAAGGATTTCTTCAAATTCTCGCATCTGACGTTCTAACATCTCTATAATTTTCATTTTTTTTCAGCTTATAACCGGAACGTTTCTGTCGGATTTAAAACAAGAACGGTTAAAATATTTTTTCGTTTTTTTTAAATTAATTTTTCCCTGATCAGTTCAAACAGTTTTTTTGCTAACGAGATTTAACAGCAATAGTTTCTCCGGACGATCCCAGAACGCATTGTTTTAATTTCATTGGCTGGTGCGTGATTTTCCTCGCAGCAGGTGACGTCATATGCTTTCATTCCCAGCATGCATTTCTACAATCCGATTCCTTCCGGCAGGTGACTTCATTACATTCGCGTCATTGTCGAGAGGAAAAAGAAGCGGGCAAACTCAATAATCTATACATTTCTGTTTTGATAAATGTCATTATCGCAAAGAAAAATAAGCGGGAAAATCAATAATGGTGTATCTTTTGTTTTGATTTTGTTTTCAAAACTTTTTCGTGTCACTGTGGGCATTTCCCCCCCATTTTATTGAAGTCCTGATTCCACGTGCAACGCAGTGTGCGTACTGCTAGTGAAACATAATACTGAAACAAATTAAAAGATTAATAACTAAACATAGACAACAACAAAAAAAAGCAACTCTAGAGCTAACACTTGATATTCTGTAAGTATTTAATATTCACAGAAATAGAGTACGTATTATTTGTTAAATCATTACTGCCGGTTACGGGATGTGGAAGTAAGTCGTTAATATCGTTAAGAGCATAAGTAGCCAAGCTTGATAGGGTTTCATTCAAAGGAAACATGATTCACCACATGAATAAAAGTAAAGTCTTTATTTAGTCATCACTCAATTTGAATAGATCTCAATTACAAACATCACGACTTAATGTTTATTCAAGGAACAAAAGAATACACTCAGAATGAAGTGATAGAATAAAACGTGTTTTTAAACGTTTTTGAATCCATTTTGGCAAAAAAAAAATCTGCGAGTACATCTTTGAATGAAAATATTCTTTTCGCCAACCTATGTGTACATATAGACAGTGGCGAACCCCCCCCAGAGCCAAGCCAGAATTCTTGATTATATTTAAAATCATTACCACTCTTTTTTTCTTAATTTCCCTCTTTAAAAAAATAATAAAAACGTTTCAACATTGCTTTCTGGCTTGACAGGCTCGACAATTTCCCTACTTTTGTAGTCATTCCGCTTGTACTTGTAGCTTTGACGCTGTCGACAACATTTTTTGGCTAGTTATTTCGTTGCAATTTTTATTAAATTATCGAAAGTAGTGTATTATTCTTTATCTTTATGATTCTTATTGTCAGGTGAGTAAAGTCTGTACAGTTAATGAGTTTTGGTTTACTTTAGCATTGAGGTTTGACATTCGTCGCGACGATACAAAATTTTTATGACCTCAGCCCCTCCCAGATCCGAATGCTAGATTCGCCACTGTATACGAAGCAAAATAAAATAGGCAAATGGAGCGTTAAATACTGATAAGCAAAGATAGATTTAGTTTGATACAGTCAATTGGAAAATTATAATGAAATGTTTCTTATCAATATAGTTTTCTTAATTATTGCTGTGCACTGACATTGAAGAATTTTGCAGAGGCAAATGTTGCAGACGTTCACAAACTCATATAGAGAAAAGATTCATCGTGTAAGAAGTCCTGCAATAACACTACCCTGTAGGAGAAAAAGATGAAAACGAATAGAGAGAGAGAGAGAATAAGAAAGGGGTTCCTCTTCACTAAATGGGAGATATTTTCCGGATTTTTTTTCTTTTTTCTTTGGCTTTTGTGTGCAAAGTTTTTGATTTATATACTGTTGATAAATGGCTTTAATAAGAGCACTCACTACATATAATTTATTTCCTTTTATGCTAACTACATCCGATATCATCATTCAATAAGCAAAATTATTTCAGTTAACGGTTTTTCTTATTTCCCGAATTCAATTACCTTTTTAATTCTTCAGCAGATGTGCTTGGATTTTTGAAACCGCTGAAAACGAGACAGCAAAAGAGTGTAACTTTTCGCAAGCAATTATAAGATCGGAAATGACAGAATTCCTTTTGGGGCTCCTACTTTGCATATGGGCTCATTCATATAGACCTAAGCCTCGCGATTCCAAGTTGGATAGCAACAAGCTCAATCGCAAGCGCTTCTATCAAATTCATTGATACTGGGCGATAAAAAATAATTCACAAATTCATCTTGATTTGAAACATTTCATTATATTATATAATAACGTTTTTAACCAAGTTTCCTTTTGTTTATTACTAATTAATATTTTATTTTTCTATTTTCTTTTTCTACTGGTATGAATATTTGGGGCAGTGAAAAAATTTTTCGTTTATAGACGTGGTCGTGGAATATTTTTGCACTCGAAATGGGGTCGCGAGAGGGAAAAGTTTAAGAAAAACTGATTTAGACATAAAGATAGACCTGATCAACTAGTACCACCGATGACCGGGTGTATCTCCCAGTGATAGGTGGTTTCACTATGACTGTCGCAAAGCAATGGAATCAATTTCGCTGGAATCACAGTACCCAGTCTAATGATGCCTAGCGGAGGTTTTCAATGTTTAGGATTAGTGAATGATTTACGAGTATTCAAGCCAAAGATGAGAGATAAACAGTAAGGAAAGTTAATAATTCATATTACTATCTTTCTATCTTCTAAAACGGTATTTGTGGCTTTTAAAATTCTTAATAGAGAACTGCTAAAATAATAACAAGTATGAAAACAAAAGATGTAGCTCGGCTTTAAATCAATCAGCTTTCACTGAACAACGATGTGGCAGAAATATACCTTAATATCCGCAGATTTTTAAATAGCGAACTCAGTATATAAGGTAAGCCACAAATAGTGCCTTCCCAATGTATGCACCATCTCAGGCGAAATTTATTATTAGTGGAAAAGCTGAAGGATTAGTGAAAGCTTTTCACGCAAATAAATAAACTTTTTCACTACAAAATAACTCTACTTACCTCATTCTAAAACCCATCAATGCCTATAGATAAGGAGCAGACAAATTGCCGTTCACCGCAAGTTCATCTTTCACTAGGGTGAATAGAAAGTAAACAGGATACAGAGATGAGAGGTTTAAGGGTGAGAGTCAAGTTGCACGATCATGTGAAAAATAAGACCACATCCGCATACAGCTTATTCAATTGACTCCTTAAATTAAAGGGTAATGGAGCACTTTCCTTAGAAATAATTTATAATAAATTTGCTATACATTTGGAGTACAGTAAAAGAAGTTTTTTGTAAAATTATTTAGTTAATTTTGAAATATATAATTATAAATATAACACAACGAGCAGTCATCCTTAAACTGTTTTTCTGAAACGGTGTTTTACTCTAACAATAAGATATGCTTATGTACAAGTACAAAAATAGAATGCGGTTAAGGATTAACGAATCAACTTCCTAAGAAACAATTTTTAATCGCTTTGTTAATGATTTGCAGTAAAAGAAGTCTTATAAGAAATAACGATGTAATTAAAAATACAATGCAATGAACAATTATCTTAAACTTGCTTTTCCGAAGAGATACGAGTACAAAAGATATATGTATTTTATCATACGAAATATCAATCGAAGAGATGTAACAATCCTAGCCACATGAATTATAAAGCTTTCATGTAATAACTAAACATTACAAAAAAAAAAAGCGTGCGCAATGACTTCTAAAACACGATCGAAAATTTATTTCTAGGTTACGAGTATGACATCATGTAAATAGCTAACTTCCTTTTTAAAAAATGCTCATTTCATCTTTCCTAGCTAATTACTATCCTTCATTTCTTAATTGGAATAATGATCATTTACATGACAAGAAGACATACAAAAAAAAAATGATTGATATTCACAAACTAGCCCGACTATCCCTAACTTTTAAGTCAGTGTTATAAAATAAGCACTCTAAAAAACTCTAACACTACTGAAAATTTCGGTTCTAATACCTATTAAAGTTCTAATAACTATAAATAATAAGCTCTAAACTTGTTGCAAATATTTCAAATAAATTAATAAGCTAATTACTCTTCAGTTTGTTTGGAGCAATTTTAAAGCATACAAGTTGAACCGCCAAAATATTGTTTGTTTTTAAACCATCAGATTAATTAGGTCCTCTAAGATGAAACACACTCATTAATTTTCGGTAGAATGTGATGGTGACGCATTGTCTCCAGCGGGAAGCCAGGCTAATTAACAATGTATGCTTCTTGTTTTCGTTGATGCATTCAGAACAATCTGACAAATTTACGTTTATGCGTTGACAAAAAATCAAAACAGTTAACCACGAATTTCATTCATCTTGTTCTTAATTCTACGAAACACATTAGTTATTTGTACATAAATTAAAATTATGTTGAAATGCTCGATTTTAAATATGAATAAAAACACTTATTGGTAATTGTGACGTGTACTCGAAAGAAAATAACCTTGCTGTAGTTAAATAATGGCACTAATACTTCACTATAATTACCTCCAACTGGCACTAATACTAAATAAATTTTATTAGTATGTAAAATATATTCTTTTTCGAAATTAAAAAAAAATCTGAATTATGTACATTAACTTCAGTTTCAACTTATGCCAAAAGATGTAAAAAAAAAATAATAAAAAAAAACAGGGGAAGACGTAAGTATATATAACACTAAACTATTATCACGTATTTAACCAGAGGGAGTGGTCTCCCTTAAACTATCTCGTATACTTCCCCCAAAAGGTGCTGTTTCCCCTTCCCCTGCGTGGATAAAAAAATTCGAACCTACTGTAACCCAGAATTCAATGACTATCAGAAGGTTTTTCATTGTAGATTATAGTGATTGTAAAATATTTAGGTAAAGAATCAAATTCAAAGAGATGCGTACCGATTAAAACGCATCCATCACACACTCTTCCACTCTTGCCGGCTCAAGGACAAAGTGACGTACATCAATAGCTTCCGCGTGCACAGAGATTGCTACCAGTATGCATGCGCATGGAGAATCGGTTTAGAAAAAATAGTTTTGCAATTTGAACGCCCTTTTTTAAGCCGATTGACACAAAAATTGGACACGAATCTACAATTAAGGTAAGAAGGCCACATACCGAATTTCATTTATCTAAGTAATTTTGTTAAGAAGTTATTGCGATTAAAAATATACGATTATACAGACCGACAAACAATAAACCCTTCGACGGATTTGCTGCTAACTTTGATACGGACCTACATTTATGATGATAAAACTGTGTACCAAATTTTATCCATCTAGCTTTTCCTGTTTTTGAGTTATAGTGTTCACATGAACGCAGACAGACAGACAGACTTCCCGTGGACGGATTTTGTCCAGAATTTGGTAGAAACCTACAAATTATGTGTAAAGATCACATCCCAAATTTCATCCCTGTATCTCTAATAGTTTTCGAGTCATCGTGTTCGCAGACAGACAGACACACAGACAGGCATAATTCCAAAATTGTGTTTTTCGGACTCATTGAGGTCTAAAACGTGGAGATTCGTGAACATCTCGAGTTGGAATTTTTTGACGATTACAATACTTTCTCTTTGTATACTTCGTATACGAGAAAATAAAAAGCAGCTCATATAATTTCACTTGCTTTGACCGAATATTTGACATAACTTCCTTCATCTTTCTTTATTATAGGTATTTACCAGCAATCTTCACTTCCCCCTCATCTTCTGCTATTTTTCAATTCCCGCATGTTCTACAAGGGAGCAGGTCAGAAAATTGTATAACCTCAATTTTTACATTATACTCTGACTCTTCTAAACCACTCTTCGACAAATTGCTCTAAAAGGGGATTTTTTTTTTCCATACAGGTGTTCACAATGGCCTATATCTTTTAATAGTGTAAAAAGTAAATTATCAAAAAAAGTCTCTGAACTATGTGCTAATTTTTTTTTCATTGATAAAAATTCTTGGTTGACTCGAAACTGTGAATGGCAGATGTTTTTCACGGAGACAACTCCACCATCAGGAAAGTACCCCAACCTCTTCCCCCAAGTAACCTTGGCCTGTGCAATGTCAGGATCAGTTTCACCTCCCTTTCTGTTCACTATTCATCACGTCTCTCTAAAGGTGTAGTAGCGTTTCTGTTTCGGAAGCTGTAACAACCCCAAAGCACGGCCCCTGAAAGCTCTTTAGATATTTGCGGGATAATAATGTTTCAAAGATGTCTTCGAAGGACCCCAAATCTGTTTCCACGAACTTCAAACTAAATTGTCACCCTCTTCAACGTCTAGTGTCAATAGCAAGGACCCATAAAATGTTTTGCCCATGAAAATGGCTTCTGCTGATAAACATACTTACGAGTAACATAGAAGAGAAATGGTTAAATGATAATTTTACATCTGAGCTTTTTACTTTCTCGTATACGAAGTATACAAAGAGAAAGTATTGTAATCGTCAAAAAATTCGAACTCGAGATTTTGACGAATCTCCACGTTTTAGACCTCCCTGAGTCCGAAAAACACAATTTTGGAATTATGTCTGTCTGTCTGTGAACACGATAACTCGAAAACTATTAGAGCTACGGGGATGAAATTTGGTATGTGGTCTTTAAACATAATTTGTAGGTTTCCATAAAATTTTGGACAAAATCCGTCAAGGGGAAGTTTGTCTGTCTGTCTGTCCACTTTCATGTGAACACTATAACTCTAAAACTTGAATAGCTAGATGGATAAAATTTGGTACACGGTTTCATCGTCATGAATGTAGGTCTGTATAAAATTTTGGGCAAAATCCGTCAAAGGGTTGACTGTCTGCCGGTCTGTATAATTTACTTTTGAAAAGAATCTGTTATCTCCACGCGCATGCGTACTGGAAGCAATCTTCTGTGCACGCGAAAGCTATGGAGCGAATTACGTCAGTTTGTCCTTGAGTCCCGCAAGAGCGGAAAATCGGTACGCATCTCTTTGAATTTTATTGTTTACCTAAATATTTTTCAATCACTATAATAAAAAACCTTGTGCTAGTCATTGGATTCTGGATAACAGTAGGTTCGAATTTTTTTAGAACCGCGGGGGAAGGAGAAACGGCATCTTTGTGGGGAAGTATACGAGAAAGTTTAGGGGAGAACACTCCCGCTGGTTCAGTCTAAGAGAACTTTGCTTTTCCTCCTCATCCGTGGTTTTTGCTTCGGTGCATGATACTAAAACTAAAGAATTCCGATTGATGTTTGTAGTGAATAGTACTAGGGACGTGGCGAACATCTCACTTCTGAGGGGGTGTGAGACAGTGAAGACGCCGACTTTACTGGTGAACTTTGCCGACTTAAAAAAGTGAATGTTTTCAAGTTGTCTAATATGCAAGCCTGCTCACTGAGAAGTATAATACACATTTTCTATTAACTTTATTTTTAACAGAAAATTAGAAGATTGTATTGCATGCAAGATTTATAGCTGTACCATAAATGATCAAAGAGCTTAGAAAATAGCGAGAGAACAGGACAAAGAATTAATAATATATAAATAAAACAAATTCATCAATGAAAATAAATAAAATTTATATCATCATAAAATTATTTTTATAAAAAATAATAAATCTTATGGAGGTTTTCTTTAAAACAATAAAGTTTAAACTTTATTTTACTGAACTTTAATTGAGACCATTTGTTTACAACATCGCGAAAGCCCAGTATATCTCACCATGTCTTTTAAAGAAAAAAGCAACATTAATTAATCCAAATGTTCATTATTCATGGTCGTTTGAGTATGGTGGAAAACCACCTTCAATATCCTAAATTATCTTTCGCACGGTTCAGAATGAGACGAACAACTCTGAAGCTTGAAGGTAGAACACTTCTTCATGTATATGCCACTTTTGAAATATTTACAAAAAACAAGCATTTTTCACTGCATTTAGAAGTATTTACAATTCGACACGTAGACATTCTTATTCTTATAAAAAAATTCTGAATAAGATTCCACGATTTATGGATTCATTTAACAAATTATTTCTCTTTAGTTGAAATGACAGAAAAAAAAAGTTCGAATTCTGAAGATATACAATAAATATTTTCTTTAATCATAGTAATTTTTCTAATTATTCTATCAATATTTGGCGATGCATTTATATATTAATTTTATCTCAGTGCATTCAGTGTACAGAGACAAAGTTTTAACGAGAGTATCATTATTTATATATGAAAGATCAGGCTTTAAGGGTGAAATGTAGCCCATTTTGGTAAAGGAAATGACAGCAGTTGTTCAATCTTCATTTATTCCATCGTAGACAATAGTTATCTTACTTTTCAATAGTTAAAATAATCATATTATACGCGTATCCATTACCAGATTTGAAAAAGTAACACGCGAAGCAGCGCGACGTTTTTATTCGTTACATGTTGGAGTGAAAAAGGGGCAGATAGGAATGCGCGCAAAGTTTAAAAGAAAAGGGAATTTCCCCGGTAAAGACTCGTGACTCGAAAAGAAAGTTGTAGTGCGCTTATTACGATAGAAGTAGAAGTAATTAAAATGAGGTGTCGTTAAAAGTGATTTAAGAATTAAAGAAGTTAAAAAATTAAAATATCACATATATATACTAGCCGCCTTCGGCGACCAGCTTGTTCGCCGGAAATATAATTTCAATTGAATTCCTTATGCATATAATATGATATTCATGGTTCCCTTAACAAAGTAATTTTAAACTTCAAATTGTGATATACATTTAACCCGTTTTATTTTTGTAGCTTTGTACATGTCCTATTTTGTTGTCTAAGTAAAGATCCTTAATGGAGTTAAGAAACTGTCCGTGTCACGTAACATCTAATTGTAAGTTGTCGGTTGCATTGTAGTTGTTTTCTCCTTTATCTCAGCGCACATAAATGTATTTGGTTGAAACATTTTAAAAGAAAAAAAGATATCATTCCGGATTTTATTAGGTCGAAAGACGTATCTTCACATTTTAATTAAATTCAAATGATAAATTTAATGTAACTGATTGTAAACCCAATTTTTAAATATATCCGCAAAACGTTTCTTTTTGTCTTAACGATATATTAATAATGAAAATTAAAATTTCAAATTATATTAGAAACGAGACAACTAAAAATAAGACAGATGAAAGGAAACTTCCAAAATAAAAGTTTACATTAAACTGTTAACAGCGACTTTTTCTTCGTTTCTGGATATTATCAGCCTCATGTCCGAAAGAATTTAACTATTATACTTGCTAATAATATAGAGATAATTAATATTAACAATGATGATAAAATCAAGGTAATACCACATTCAAAATTATTTTTTACAATAATACAGAAATACAGTTAACAGGAATTGTTAATGTTTAGCAACGGATTCGGAAACCCTCCGCGCTTTTGTGCATGCGCCGGGCGGCGTTATTTTCGTCAAAATAGGGGGAAAGTGAAGAATGGAAGGGTGATGTTTATATTTTACTGAGCGTGATCTAACGAAGAACTCCGGAAATGAGCTGATATGACTCATTGCCTGACACCCCTTTCCGGTGTAAAATCATCCAAAAGTGGTAGTCTCGGAATTCGTTGCTGAACAATACTTTATTTGAAAAAATGCTTTGTTTGTATAAATTTACTGTAAATACAGCAGAATGTGGAAGATACACTTCATTATTTAATCTTATTTCTTTTATTGTTATTTCGTTCTATCTAATTTTGAACTGAATTCTTATTGGAAATGTTGTTACATGTCAAAGGACGTTAATTAAAAAACAATCTTCTCAAAATCATTTTTTAAGATTTTGTTTGAGAACAACTAATTCTACAAAGATGAAACTCGCTCTATTTATAAAGCGATTTCAAACTTTTCCAAACATCTCGTTTCAAAAATTATGCAGCACTGAAGTGCATAACAAGTAGGAGAACCCGGGGCAAAACAGAACTACGGGGTAAAACAGAATCCCCTAATTTTTTCGCCCAATTTGTCGCGCAAATTAGTGGAAACTCCTGGAATTTCATAACACACCCTACTGCACATGACTAAATTGTTAAAGTCCATCAGAGTTGGCTACTACGTATAGTTTAGAAGAGTTCCTCGTTTTTGTGCATAGTACTGTATTTTTACCGAGTTTTCTTCCTAAGTTAATTCAAACAAGTTATTATTATGTTTGAATAAGCATTGCTTTTTCGTTAATATTACTCTTTGGACTGTTCATTCATGTACTTGTATTGTAGTTCCTTAGTTTCTAGCCTACAGTAGTTCTTTGTTAATCTCTGTACTTGGAGCATTACGGACCAGGGCAAAACGGCACAGGGTTCCGTTTTGCCCAGTGTAATTTGCCTATTGCTGGAGTAGAAAGTGCTGAGGAAGATGCATTGTGAGTTTTGTCGTTAACTTTACTTTTCCTTTGTTTAAATTTTAATTACCGATATAATGTCTGAAGTAATTTTCTTGAGAATTCTGGTACTTAATATAACTTATATTATGTTAAATAGTCATAAGAAAACAATCCTTTTTTATAATTAAGAATTTTCAAAGAGAAAATAAAACCAGGTTCTGTTTTGCCCCGGAGCTGGGGCAAAAGGACCATTTGACAAAGTTTACTAAATCGAGAATAACAATTTATGCACTGATCATAGATTAGTTTTTCAATTCATTACGTGTGACCAAATAAATATATTTTATAACGTTGCATTTTCAAACGTCTCTGAGCATTGTTTACCATTTTACAGCCCTCCAGTTCAAGGGACCAGAGAGAAAAATTTGAATTACTGACAAATTTGAGTTAAAAACTTTTCAATTAGCCAAGTGCCACTATAAATAGAATCCTTTGAATTTCCAGAAATTAAATAAAATACCTGAGTAATTTTTATAAGAATCTGACGAAAATAGTCAAAGAGGAATGGTATTTTCTAGCATTAAAAATACTTCCAAAGACTCTTGTCCAGGATATCAATACCCTCATGTCTTCCAACACCCCTGGTTGAGATATGCGTGCTGTGCGTCCAAGCTGAACATTTTCATTGTATCAGTAATATGTGTTCTCTCTGTGCAGCTTTATTTCTGACGCTTTCAGAATAAAGCTTAATTACCGAATATTCGTTCGATTTTTCTTATTTTGATGCATTAAGCTTAATATATACATTTCGAAAGATTGTTATAGTCTGTATGCAATAAAAATGACTTGTAAATTGAAAATCACGTTTGATATATTAAAAAAGTTTCTAGGCTGAATTACTGAGCGTGGCATGTTTCCTTGTAAAGATTACGAATTTTCATGCAATTCATTTCTATTTAATCGTTGTCTTTAACATCATTATTGTTTGCCGACTAATCGCATTGATAATGTAACCCGGTATATGCCGATTCCAGAAAAGTGATAGATATTTAAAACAGCACTTTGATCTATCTGATCATCAGTATAAAAATAACTTTTTTTAGAAATATATAAGTAAAAAGTCGATTTTGACGAATATGAGTATTACATGAAGCAGAAACAAGAATTTCTTTCAGCAGCAAACATAGTTTTGCCGATTTCGCAATCAATATATAAGTTTCCCTGTCGATAAATGAATTATTTCAACTAGGTGGCAGTGAATATTTCGCAAAAATACCGACTTAAGTAATTGAATTTCACATTCTTTCCTTAAGATTGAAATCATATTTATCAGAACGTCGTCGGCGTGCAAAATAAAATATTATGTTCAATTATTCCACCAAATTTTGCCGACTCGGGAAAAAATCTGGAGGGGTGTCGCACCTCCACGTCCCTGAATACGCAATTCCGGAAACTGTTTTCACTCGATTGCAATTTGTAAGCAGATTCTTCTGACCTCTTAAGATCCAACTCGAAATCAAAGAATGATATTCATTCCAAATATTCTTTCCTTCCTACATTCTAAAACTTAATCAAATTTTTTTATGGTCATAAAAATAAGATTTCATCATTATATTCTAAATATATCCACATAATCTCATTATTTTAGGTCGAAGAAATTATTTTTGATTTTTGCGGTATTTTAGTGAGTTCACTAAAAAATAAATCCATGAACAAGGTTATTCTAGACAGTTTGCATATTCAACTGGTTAAACAAGAACAGCGACTACATTTTTCATTTTCGTTAACAACAATTCCAACAGAAGCAGATTCCGGTACAATAGGTAACTAACAATTATTTATTTTTATTATCCTAGAGCTTAAAATATAAATTGTAGCTTAAAAGTTAGCCTAAAGCTTAAAATAAAAAACACGAAACACAAAACTAAAGAAGTGAATTCAAACAATTTATACCAAAGTGGACTCTACTTGTATTCTTTCATTTATTTATGAAGCTATTCCTGTCTGCTAGTTTTTCGAGCATATAACAATAAAACACTTAGGTAGAACCAAAGCGTGGAACTGCATAAATTTAGCACTGTAGTCGAACTAGCGCTTGAGCGTTGCTCATAGCAACCTTTGCTTTTTTAATTGCTCGAATGATTTGGTTATAATTAGTCACGCACAAGATGTGGGTTTTTGAATGAGGAGAAATAAGTGTCAAATGTGCATTAATAAATATCGTCATTTTCCCTAGCTTTAGGGTTTCTTCACGAAAGAGAATATCAGGAACTGTTTGTTTATATAGTATAAGGACCTTTGTGTGTGAAGCAATAAAGAAGAAATTTATGAGCTTCGTGTTTACTCAGATAGCAACGATCTGGTCGTTACACCCATCAGTGTTCTCCCAGCTGAATCACAGGTCGAGATTTTGTTGTTGAGGTCACGTATGCCTGGTCCCAAACTGTTAATGAAAGAGATAACAATAAACACAACTGTTAACTCTCCGATTCTGCAGAGTTATAATACACTGGCGATTCCATAAAGATCGAAGAGAACTTATTTATAAGGCGCAAGAGTTTCATATATCGCTACAAAGGTGAGAGCGCATTACTAACCAGTATGAATCGCTGGGCGCATTTGTTTCACCAAGACAAGGTCATATATGAAATTCTATAGGAAGCACATTTTTTGCTACGATTTATTCTTTCAGAAGAAATTTCTCTAGATTTTTAAAAATGATACAGAAATCAGTTTAATATATTTTAGATTTCGAAAACTTAAATAAAGTTTGTGATTTTTTATTGAATAGGAATTTGATTTTTATTTATCGATTTACATAATAAAAACTATAGTTTCGAGATTTTTCCTTATTCTAATCTCATTGATCTAATATACAGGGCCGTACCAAGGGGTTGGCAGAATTGGCCCCGACAAGGGCGCAGGCAGAGGGGGCGCAAAAATGACCATTAAAAAAATGAGATTTGAGAGTTAGATTGGTACGATCTGCTTGTAAATAAAAAAGAATTCAATAATAAGTCTTCTGTAGTTGATTAAAAATTTCGGGAGTAGTTAGTTGTCGTGCCCATAGATAGCTAGTAACTGCACTTCGCTTTGCTGGTGGGGAATGGGCTGGACCAGGATAAATTTTTTTATACGAAGGAATAAAATTTGCTTAATCGGCGCAAAAAAATTGCAGAAAGGTAGTTTTTCCGGGGGGCAGCCATATAGAGGATATAAAATTAATAAAAATGTAGAATGTAATGGTAGGTTTGCCATACGTCCCGTATATACGGGACTGTCACCGTACTTCACTGCTTAGTCCCGTATTACTATTCGTCCCGTTTCCTCCCTAATCTCTGAGTCATTATAATTTAAAAATAATTTGCGCCCAATATTATATTTGTGTGAAAGAAGAAAATAATATAATTAAGAAAGTAAAGTCAACTTTAAAATATAACTGGGCTAAAAAGGATTAGTCTTGGATCTTTTTTATTATTCTATGTGTTCATTTTATTAGATTGCTTAAACTTTATTGATTTTTTATCCCTATTAAAAAAATTAGTAGATTATTAGTAAAATAAACCGATACCTACCCACTTTTTTCATGTTTTATTTATTTAACAATTAAACGCCCCGTATCAATGCTTGGCAATTATGGCAACCCTATGTAAAGGGGAAGGGGGAGCAGCTTTGGCAGTTCTGCCAGGGGCGCAAGATCGCCTCGGTACTGTCCTGCTTATATACAGATAGTTATTGCTGACATCTTTTGTATCATACCTCGAACAAACTGTGTGTGTATGCAATGCCTATGAATTAATTTTGTGTTTACTACAAAGCTCATCTAGAAAGTAAGTGCCGTTTGGGTATTAAAAAAGGTTAGCAATTTGTTTTCATTTGTATTTTATTACAGAAAAATCTGCATACCTTAAACTACTTTTCGACATATTCACCATGCGAATTAAGGCATGCGCCATATCTTGGCACTAATTGCAACATACCCGCTTCCTGGAATTCGGCCGCCTAAATCCTGAACCTGTTCTGGACGTTTACTTTGATCTCATCATCACTTGCAAATTGTTGGCCGGCAAGAAATTTCTTGAGATGAGAAAACAAATGGAAGTCGGATGGAGCTAACTCCGGACTGACTTTCACTTACCTAACGATAAATTTCACAAGGTCGAACATTTCTCGCATTCAAAAACTTCATAACGGCTCTTATTTCACAGTTGGCGGACCAATCAATTGTTTTAAACATGATTACCGACGAACAATGATTTCAAACGTTAATGTAAACAAACGAAATGGCTTGGCTAATTCGTTCTCGAGTTGAAGGATGTAGCCACGCATGAGCAACATTCGTGCTGTCAGATGCGCGGGAGATATGCGCAAACAGTACTTATTTTCTGGATGAGCTTAGTACTTCTAAAGAGATTCATAAGAATAACAGATTCATCTGCAATCGTAATAGGTAAATTCTTAAAACATGGCATTTTTCTTCTCCACTTGGATCAGGAAAATTATCAAGTACATAATAAACAAAAGACGGATTTATTTTTCAAGATAATTATTTCAGAACTGCATCTGCTCTGCTTTCAACGGTCCATTTTTATAGATTATACTTCAGATATCAGTCCATACATATCAAAGCTGTTAGTTTGCAATGATTATAAATCAACTTAATTATATACCAGAAACAAAAACTCAATTTCGGTCTTTTAACTCATACGCGAATAGTTTCAACATCGTCCCCAAAAAATCATCAGATTTGGGACAGCACTTTTGCAAAATGGATCCAACTACGACGCTTTCCGTGCATCGAACTCTCTCTCCTCATTACCAGCAGGCAAATCAGTGGCGTAGAGAGTGGAAATTGCACCCGTTAATAATATGATTTTTTCCCAATCCCCAATCGTCGCTTGCCATTGCACTTACTTCTCACTATGCCGTTTGTTGAAAAGGAACCCAAACTTTTCGCGATGGCTCCCCACCAAGATAATTTCATTTCACAGTAATTAATAATTTTCACAGTAATTAATTCATTACGATCTTTCATTTACTGTTAAAGTAAGTCAGATTCAATACTGGATTAGAAACCAACCTAGTTGAACGTCCCGAATAAATGACAGATATGTGCATGCAAGACTCATCACGCGATACGAAAACGATGGGTTGAAGAGAAAATGGACCTAAAAATCACTGATAATGATCGGTGTTCTTTACTTTCCGATTGATCTGTCTGATCAGTTCGAAACAAGGTCAACAGACGCAAAACAAAGGCGGACAGACTCGCCGAACTTTCAAAGACATGCC
Organism: Araneus ventricosus; assembly: GCA_013235015.1. Taxonomy (NCBI): domain Eukaryota; kingdom Metazoa; phylum Arthropoda; class Arachnida; order Araneae; family Araneidae; genus Araneus; species Araneus ventricosus. Next base: position 812,157 of record BGPR01000073.1, read on the forward strand.
CAAAATAGCTTGAAATTCGTGTCAGAATTAAATACATGTCCGAAAAAAAAGAGGATAGTAAAAAATCTTCATGAAAAATATTTATTCATGAAACGTTTCGCCGTCTTCGTTTCTCTTTTTTCGTTTCTGCAACAGCGTAGACAAAAGACATAAAACTTAATTAATGGTTTCTCCCATTAACCTGTTTGAAATTCTTTCTCCCCCTGTCCCCTTTCACACTAAAGAATGCTGAGGGGGATAAACAAAGAGTCCATAGTCCTGCCCTCATGATTTGAATATCAACCAAAAAATTCAGCTGTTAAATTACCTCTGATAGCTTTATCGTTTACTTTTAAGTTTTATAGTATCGAGATCTATAAATCCTCACTGTGGTATGTCAAATTTGCCAAAATATTTCATTGATGCAAAAACTTGTATAGGGTAGCTACGTCTGCTTTCATGTTGTTGTGTGTGATATGTGATTGTTGCAGTGGCGAATCCAGGATTCGGCTCGGGCGGGGGGGGGGGGGGCGGAGGTCATAAAAATTTTGTATCGTAGTGACGAATGCCAAACCTCATGGCTTATATAAACCAAAACACTTTAACTTTACAGTCTTTCCTCTCCTGACAATAAGAATAATAAAGAACACTACAAAACTTTCGATAATTTAATAAAAAATACAATGAAATAGCTGACAAAAAAAATGTTTTCGATCGCGCCAACGCTACGAGTGCAAGTGGAATGACAAGAAAAGTAGGAAAATTTTCGAGCCTGTCAAGTCAGAAAGCAATGTTGTCACGATTTTATTGCTATTCTTTTAAAATGAAAATTAAGATCAAACAGTTGTAGTGATTTTAAATTAAATGAAGAATTTTGGTTTAGCTCTGGGGGGGCTGCAGCCTGATGGCCCCTGGTCGCCACTGGATTGTTGTATGTCGTCACAAAATGCAGTATGTCGCTAGTGGCTCCAGCTGTTACATCAAAATCTCGTACGATTTGTTGTGTGTAGTTTTTGACATACCATAGTTTGATATAACAGAGACGAAATTATGTTTAACAAGGAAATTGAATGCATGGAAAAAATAATTGTATAACCAATCTTTATCGAATAATATTTTGGTTCACTGGACAAGTAAAATTAGAGATAAGTTAATTTACCAATTACAGCACACTTAAAAAACAAATTAAACATTAATCACCTAAATATAGAAGTGTAATCTACCTACTTAAACATTTTTAAAATCAGTGATTATTATTTAATCGAAGTTAATTAATTAACAAGTGCTTGAAATCTCGTATGTAGTTCGAACTTAGAAAGAATATTGTCAAATAAGAGAGAAATAATTAAAATATACCAAAAGATGTATATGATCTACGCAGATTATATAATATGCACCATATGATTACTTTCCAAGTTTATCATAAGAATTTGAATTGATTGCTATACCAGTTATGTAAAAAAGGGGGGAGGGAAAACCCTTCGCGACGCACTCTATTTTCATATCTCACAATAAATTATTTACTACTACTCTCAAAGTAAATAGATAAAAGGAGTTTATTTATGAAATCCATTATAAGATTAAAATAAATTCACTAATGTCTTTGAAAAGTAAACAAGATGTCATTCAACAGTGCAGTTTATAAAACTCGATATGAGAAAAATACTGGTAAAACTCATTAAAAGGCCTTCCATTTGTTCGTCTTTTTTATGGTGAGGGGCAGGGTATTTTCATTGAAAATAAAGGACGCAAAACATAAGAAAGCTTAAAAGTGCAGACTATATAGAAAGGAGCCTTAAAAGTACAACTTTTTTGACAAAATAGGTCTGATATATTGAAGTGCCCATCAAAAAACACAATACACGCTCTCCAACAGAACAACAATCTCCTTTCATGATGCTATTATCAGCTTTAGTAAGAAGAAGGTTTAAAGAAGAATAAGAAAAATTAATCTGGATAAAAGTTTTGGCAGCTGAAAATCAGATATGAGCAAGTCTTTTCCTAAGAAACTTAGATTTCAAGGAATATGTCAGTTGTTGACGAAAAAGAGAAGATTTAAAGACTAATAAAAAAAAGTTATATCGGTAAATTTTTTAGTTACTGAAAACCAGATATGAGCAAAAGATTTCCGGAGAAACTTGAATTTCGGGGAATCTGTCTATTTTCGGCGCTTGGGAAAAGCAAGAATTTTAACGGCCCCTGGTATGAGGCCAAAAAAACTCGAACACATGTTTTTTACGCATCCCTTCTGAAAAGCTCATCATGACAACATTTTTTAAGACCTTTGAACGAAAATTAAAGTAAGCATTAACTTCTCATTTCTCCTTTGCGATATAAGCTGATTCTCCACCTTTTCTTCTAATATTTCCGCCCAATTAATTTGTTCAATGGACTTATTTCAATCATTCAGTTTATGAAAGCATCATCACCTTAATTTTAAGTGCTAATTAGTAATATTCCTTATACTTCTCTTGTTCTCAAATCCGAAAATTATACTCTCGAATGCTTGCAAATAAAACATTCTTAAAAAAATGTTCACGTAATTAAAAAATAATTTAACCAAATTTTTAGATAAACAGGACATTTTTTTACTACATATTTTAAACGAATATTTTGTTTTCATTTCAATTTCAAATGAAACGAATCGAAAAAAATCGTTTTTACTTGAATCCAAGTAATTCAATAAAAGTAACTTAGGTAAAATTAACTGAAGATTAATTAGTGGATGTATTTTTTTCTTTAATCACAGATCACATTTATCACACAGTCAAGACATCCCATTGCATCTACTTTTTTCTCCTGCTAAACAGCTACTGGATTTTTAAGCCAGATGACTGTAAATACATTTTAAAAAATGGGTTAGTAGGCTATAAAAATTATATTGTGGAAGAAATCGCCTTAAATTTGCGCCACCGCATTATAAGCAAAGAAACTCCAAGTTCTGAAGTCAAGTAAAGCAAGCGAATACTCGTAAGATTGTCTCTCTTCCAGGACTAGAGAACTAAGGGGTCTATTCTGGTACCCCCGGTTGGGGGGGGGGACGTCACTTTTCCCGCAAGTTAACAACGGGAAAAGTGACGTCTCCCAACCCAACCGGGGATACCAGAATAGACCCCTAAATCTCCATGCCCGCTGTGAGCGGAGAGCTAAGTCAACATAGAAGAAATGGTATCAATGAGCAATTGTGGTTCGAAATGCAGAAGATACTCTTATTGACTCTCCAAACTGAGAATAAAACAACAGATGATCTGGATCCTTTCCTGTCTCCTAAAAGTTAACATTGTAATAGATAAAACAATGCATAATGATCATTCAGTATATCGCTATTTATCTTACGATCTCAGCATTGCCCCCATGAAAGTCTACTTTCGAACATATCAAAAGCAAGAACAGAAAAATTCGCATCTATTGTTTTTTGTGCATGTTTCTAAAGTATAATTTACAATGGTTTTTCTTCTGAAACTTTAATGATGCGATGAGTCCTGAAGATTGCATTTCATTGAAATTTTTCAACATAAAAAAGCATTGGGCTTGGTCAAATACCGAATACTGAGATTGTCACCTGCATTTGAATACAATTCACAGTCGCGGAACTTTCGAATGCTTTTTAGTTCATTTATTCAACCATTATAAACATTTCTGGAACAGTAATTTGTTCTATAATACTTTTAGAAAGACAAGCGAATGTACTAGGTTGTATTCCTAGCGAAAATATTTTTAAAAAATGAGAATCGCATGATAAACATGAAATTTTTAAACTAACGTCTTGGAATATAATTCTAAAATAAACAAGAGGAAACAAAACTGTCGACTTTCAACTTCGTTTTCAAAAAATATATGTAGATTAAATTATTTTGTTTTTAAATGAGAGAGAGAGAAATCGCGCTTTTCTCTCTCTCTCTCTTTACATAAATTTAAGCCGGGAAATTTCAGTGCTGTGCTATGCGGAAAGATATTGAATTTTAGGATTTAATAGCCTACTATATGGACAAAAGTACAGTTTGTTTCCAATTTGTCCTCCATTTTATCGCACTTCGTTTCGCTAGTAGAATCCTCTGCGTGTCGGATTTCCAAAGCTTGGACTAAATAAAACAGGAATATTTGAAGCTTGATTGTATCATTTCGAACCCGACATAATTTTTTTCATATGAGCAGCAAAGATTTCAAGCAAAAATAGTTAAAAAATTTTTTTAAAAAATCCTTTGCCTTCGATTTAGAGGCGACGAGGAACCTATAATACTCTAAATGTCACCATAAAGTTTCAAATCATACTGTACAATTTTATTTTGGTCAAAGTACACCTAACCCGCGATTTACTCGGCATTTGAATTGAACGGTTATGATTTAACACGCTTGAAAAAAAATGCGGAGGGACTTCTATTTACACAACGGCCGTCTTTAACATGATCAGACAAATGCAAACATGAAAGGGCAAACAAATTCAAGTTTTTGCGAAACGGGAAATTTATCTTTGTTTCCGTTAAATGAAATTTGTTATTTACTTTAATAATGCTTAATAACACATGGAATTGTGAAATTTATTTCAAATATATTTTTAAAGTGAAATGTGGATTCGATATCGATTTCAATTCACACGGGAAACTAATCTACCGCATTAATCGAGGGATAAATGTATTTCACCTGAATTCTAGGCTCGATGCAGACCCGAAGTGATAAAAACTGCCAGTCTGACAAGAGAGTTACTTTATGTACCAAGCCTTGCAAGTTTCAACTTTTATGCTTAAAAACTGTACAGTTAGCGAAAGCTAGTTATAAATAAATCCATACGCATATTGGTTGTACAGAGACACTGTGAAACAATAAAACATAAGCTAGTTCCTCTCTTTTCCTCATTTTCCAAAATTTGTTGTTGAAGAATCCCCCTCCTGTCATCCCCCGTAATTATAGTCTCGTGTGTGAGAGTGAAAAGGAGAGCACACAGAGAATTAAGTTCATTACGGCCCCATTATTTTTTCCCACAGAAGCTGACTGAGAAATAAATGAAGGTTTTTCACCTTAGGGGAAAAAAAGTTATTTTAGTTTCATTCTTTCACTTCCTTTGTTACTTGATGGATGAATCATACCCATTCCTCCGGGAGCACAATAAAATACTCGCATTCAACATTCAACTAAATCGCCCGTAGATATTCAATCATTCAGATTTAAAAAATATCAATTGTTTGTACGAAAGTGTTACAAACTGTTGTGCTTAACAATGCTACAGTAGGCTTTCCGAAGCATACGACAAATTGGCGAGATCAGACTTTGACAGTACTCTTTCTGTACGGGTTAGCTTCGGCAAGGTTGCCTACATCAAGGCTCCTGAAACTTTTTCTGCGGCTTCAACTAAGTGCTAAATTTTTTTAAGCTTTCCAACTTGTCTAAGCAGTGGCGAATCCGGGGGGGGGGGGCTATCGGGCTGCAACCCCCCTCAGAGCTAAACCAGAATTCTTGATTTTATTTAAAATCTCTACAACTGTTTGTTCTTAATTTCCCTTTTATTAAAGAAATATTAAAAACGTGACAACATTGCTTTCTGGCTTGACAGGTTCGAAAATTTTCCTATATTTTCTAGCCATTCCACTTGTACTTGTAGCATTGACGTGGTCGAAAACATCTTTTGGCTAGTTATTTCATTGTATTTTTTATTAAATTATCGAACGTATTGTAGTGTTCTTTATGATTCTTATTGTCAGGCGAGTAAAGTCTGTAAAGTTAAAGTGTTTTGGTTTACATAAGCCATGAGGTTTGACATTCGTCATGACGATACAAAATTTTTATGACCTCAGCCCCCCTCCCCCGACCCGAATTCTGGATTCGCCACTGTGTCTAAGTCTCGTGAACCGATGAAGAATCATTAAAATTAAACAAAACAATATTTATTTAAATGGAGTTTTTTTAGAAATCATAAATAAAATGTTAAAAATGAAGATGACTTTATTGCTTGCATTTGTTTGTTAATATTGCAGAATCTGACAAAAAAAAAAAAAAAAAAAAAAAAAAAAAAAACGCACAATCAATGTTTTCCCGATCTCACTTCAGGACAAAAATTTAAGAAACACTGAAGAAGAACGATGGTTGACCAGAAAATTTTGATGGTCTTACGTCGGGTTTAACTACTTACTTTTGTAAAAGAATTCGGTGATTTTTTATGTATATATTTTCTTTTTTTTATAAGTATATAATCATGTTTTTCAATGAGATGAAATGAAAAGATTCATGTTGTGGCCGAATTTCCTTGTTCAAAAATCCGTTAACAGAACATAGAAAGGGGGTTTTTAGATAATGAATCATGGCAGGAATGAAACCATGGGCACGAACAGTTAAGTTATTTCTGCTGAAAAGGCTCTTTGCATGAGATTTCAGAACTCTTCCAGAAATTTGGAATCACCCAATCAATACAAAATATCAATTAGCATTTCCAAAAATTTCCTGGGCCCATGTTTTTCAGGTGTTCAAAAAATGTATACGACCTACTTCTGTTGCGTTAAAACAACTACGGAACGACGATTTAAGACCAATTTCTTTGAGCTATTTAAAAGCAAGTTATTTTGGATGATTAAAATTATTGTTTAAATTGCCCACAGAACTTTCTCAAAATGCTTATTTGCAAATTTAGATATCGTACAGAAATTTTTATTCGTGTTCTTTTAGAAGATTTAAAAAGTTTAGAATCGGTATCATGAATAACTTATAAAAGTATATCCGGTTCGCTTTTAAAGCTACAGAATATCACGTCGAAGTACTTTGTTGACCCTTCTCTTAACTGACTGAAGCAGCGTAATGGAACTGAACAAAATGTGCAATACAAGAAGACACTGCTATAATAGGAGAATACAAGTTCCCGCACATAAATAGTACCATATCTTCATTAATATTAATAGGAAACGCAGCTTCTAAAAACAAATAAGAGTTCAATTAGAACGTTTTAAATCATCCGTAAGTAATTAAGTTTCGCAAAAATATAAAAAAAACTAAGAAAAAGTACCTCTCTCTAATTTTATTAATTAGTTTTGCAAAAAAAAAAAAATACTATTACGATCAGTATCCAAAACAGTAACCTTCGAAAGAGGAACGTTATACACACTTTGATTTAATAAAATTAAAAGTTTACAAGTTAGTTATAAGTGACACTACAAGCGGAAAGAAAAGCTCCTCGCAAGAGATCTGATTTTATTAATTAATTCTATAAAAGTTTTTACAATTTCTGTTAGTATCCAAAACCGGAACTTTCTAAGTAGGAACGATTATCATTAGTGTGTTTTCAGACAAAATAAAATTAAGCGTTTTAAACCACTTTAATGGCAATAGTTACAAAATCAACGCAAATAAAAGAAGAATATCAGGAGATCTCATTTTATGAATTAGTTCTGCCGCAAAAGTTTACTATTTCAATCTGTAACCAAACCAGCAACTTTCATTTTTAACTAAAATATTCAGAAGTAATAACATGAAGAGTTTACAATCACTTTTACAAGTGACAAAACAAGCGCTTACAAAAAGTTTATCTTGGAAGATAAAATTTCATTAGTTAGTTCTCTAACAGAAATTTATTATTTCCATCAGCATCCAAAACAGTAATTTACTAAGTAAGAAAGTTTACCATATAAACATTTTTATATAATAAAATTATGAGTTTTTAAATCACTTTTAGAACAGGTGACAAAATATTTATTTAAAAAATAGAATCGGCTTACTTTTTTGCGAGGAATTCAGTATTAAATCCAGATTCGCTTTTGAAAAACCAGTTCGTGGGAAAGGAATTTTGAGATCGCAGCCGCCTTCAGTCCGTTGAAAAAGAGTGGAGCCAGAAATAAAGAAATAAACACTCAATCACACATGATACGTGCAAATTGTTACCTGTCCGATTCGGGGAAGGGTCGAACACTTTTTGGCGCTCTCCGTGTTTGCATGCAGCCGATGCGATGACTCGTTTGAGATGACGTCTGCGCATGTGTTGTTCCTTCGCCCACCCCTCTTCTCTCAACAAAGTGTAGAAGGTGGGGGCAGGGGAGGGCATATAGCCGGCACATTTTGATTTTCTTTTTTCATTCCAGCACCCTAGCCAGCCCGCGTGCTTTTTCCGAACGGAAACATATGACGTTGCTGTGGTTACCTGATTGTTTTTAGGGGATGTGTACATATTTCGGTATTCGGACACACGCATGTGCAAATTTCGGGACGACTCAAGTTTTTCGAATTCTCCCCAAATAGAAAATGTTTTCATAGGAATGGATGATCAGAAAATATGACTTGAGATAATATTGTTGCCTTTTGTTAAATGTAGAATTTTCGATAGCAAATTATAAAAAAAGGAAGAGAAAGACATTTTAACAATTAGGTGAGTCGAAGTCCAGATATATCAGTAAGCATCAATGAGTTATACCAAAGTTTTTAGAAAGATGAAATAGTATGTATTGATAATGCAGCTGTTAGGAATATTGAACAATATTTAGGGTTGCCATACGTCCCGTATATACGGGACTGTCACCGTATTCCACTACTCAGTCCCGTATTACTATTTGTCCCGTTTTCTTCGTAATTATAATTTTAAAATGTCTTGCTCCCAATTTTATAAATATGTGAAAGAAGAAAATGATATAATTAAGAAAGTAAATTCAACTTTAAAATATGACTGGGGTAAAAAGGATTAGCCTCGCATCTATTTTACTATTCTACACTTTTATTTTATTAGATTGCTTAAACTTTATGGATTTTTTTATCAGAGTAAAATGAACCATTACCTACCCACTTCTTTCTTGTTTTATTTATTTGGCACTTAAACGTCCCGTATCATTGCGTGGCAATTACCGCAACACTAACAATATGACCTCCGAGCTTCCATACAACAAAACACCGCGAGCCTTTATAGTAGACGGATCCCTCTTGCGTCCTTTTTCCTCTAATGCAGTAGTTTCCGAACTTTTTCGCCCTTTCTGAGTCCAGATATTTTCAAGTCACCCTGTGTTAAACTCCAACAACTACTTTTTGAAAAATAATCAATACTGTTTAGATAGGTTAGGAAAAAATAAATAAAACACAATTTAGAACACACAAACATTTAATCTGTGGGATAGATGGGCCTATTGATCACTACACATTTTCTTAAATCGTGGAATTAAACTGGACTGAGTTCCCTTTCATGACAGCAACTGCCGAAACCCTGGCTTCGCACAAGTAAGAAGTAGTAAATGGGATTAAAATTCTCTGAGCTTTATAACAGGTTCGCGGTGGTCTAGTGGCAATGTGTCGACCTCTCAGTCGGAGGGTTCCAGGGTCGAATCGCGATCAATGAAAACAAAAACGATGAAAATTATATAATATCACGATGCGCCCCAGACTCCCCTGGGCGTCGAACCAGTGTTTTAATCCGCCTCCAGCTGTAAGACTCGGTGACAAACCGCTATGAGCCTGAATTAGTAACTGTAATTAAATTAATAAACAATGGCCTGAAAGTTACTTCAAATGTCTATAATTCTCCTCATTCAAGTAACAATAGCGGCATAGGATTAGCTGCAGGCGCGTATTAAAGGCTAGGCTAGGTGAAGCAGGCGCGCACCTGGGCCCCCCGAAATGAAGCGGTATCTATTTAAAATATAGCAATAGATAATTTTCATCTAAGAACCTGTTCACATACCCGATTTTAACTTACTAAGTCCACGTTTTCTTATCACAATCAGAGTGCTTGAACAGAAGGAATCTCGTTAATAGTAGTTGGGTATCCCTCACTTTCTCAAAGCCTTAATTGCGGGTAAGGCTCTCTTCCGGTTTCCCAGAGAAAATGCTGAGCAAAACCGCCGTTGATTACATTTACAGCATCATGGGAGGTCTGCGTGCAATATCCAAAAGCTACAGCTATTTGCCGCTAACGACTTAAACGACATAAATTGGATGTGAACACCAACCAAACTTGAAAACATGTGAAAGTGTAGTTCGGACAGTAGTACCGATGACCACATATTGACTTTCCCAGTCTTGAGAATGAAACCCAATCGGTACAAAGAAAACACCTTCGCAGGAAGGTGTCGTTTCAATGATTAGAGTGATTGATGTACTTTTCTTTTCAATGAATATCTGTAGTCATTAGTAGCAATGGTACAGTTTAGTAGATAAAACCCCTGCTCCCCTTTAGTCATTTAACTATTTTAGGGGATTGAATATCTATCGTTCTTCTGTTAAACACCTTTTAAGTATCATTTGAGAATATCCATTATCGTTTAAAACCGCTTTTTATTATCACAATCAGGGTGCCTGCACAGAAGAAATATCGTTAAAAATTTAACTATCCTAAGTGTATCTAGATCACGTTAACGTGGGAATGTTTTCTGTATTTTTGAAGTTTAACCCTGGAATGGTAACGTTCCTTCGCAGACTTCGCAGTTTGAATGAAAAAAGGAGTCAATTTGACTCAACGATACCATTCCAGCGTTAAACACATTTGAAAAGCGATGCTCTTTAAAGCAGTTCGTACAGCTGTCAGACGGCGAGAAAACCCAAGGCAGAATTTTAGTTAAATTTCATGATGAAGATTGTGGTGTTCATTACATTAGTTTTTTTAAAAAAAGAATTCTTCTTTCACTGAGGAATATAACTAATAAGATATGTTTTATTTCATTTATCATTATAGAGTTCAAAAATATATGACTGTAAATATTTAATGGAATTACATAAGTTCATTCAGCTTCAGAAAATTCTGAATATTTATATATATACACGTTTCATGCCATATTCACAGTTTTAATAAATAAATTTAAGCTTATTAACCTCGCTCCTTCCATTTAAATTCAATGTAACATATCAGTAAATTTATTTATTATTTATAATGAAGATTTAAAATTTTAATCTGTTCTCTATTCCCATTTCCTTTTTTATCATGGCATTGATTGTAATAGAAGATAACTGAATTATTAGAGAATTATTTTAGTTAACACTGATACCTCTAAAATGAATGAAGAATTTTCTAGAGAGAAATCCCAGAAAAAATTTAGAATTTTATTTATAATTAGTTTAAAACAGTTAATAGTTTCCTTTTGATTTTTTTGGTTTAGTTATATTCATGTCCGTTTTGAGGCAAAACGAGGGCTATTTTGGAACCGACCTCGTAATTTTGAACCGCGATCAGATGATGAGGACGACACTTGAACTGACACTCCCCTCTCCAAACTTCCGCACCACACCAGTGGGAGAACGGTTGACCTTCTACATATGATTTAACGTGCAACAGGCTCAATAGAAGACGGATCTTCAGTGGAATCGGGTTTCGAGCCTGGCACTCTCCAGCTCCGAGGCCGACATCTTACCACGACCGCGCATGGAGGAATTGTGTTTGAGCTTTATATAATTATAAATTATATTATTTTGCATTACTTCCAATAAGTGTATTGATTAGAATTAATGAATTATTTTAATTTTTACAAGTATCTGGTTATTTATTAATGAAAATGGCCAATGTTTTAAGTTTATACGCTTGTATTAATTTATTATGATTGGTTCAATCAAAGTAATCTGGATAAGCCTTTTTTGGAATAATCTGAACAAGTTTCAGAATGAGTGAATTTGGTATCAACCTTCTATTTCGCTGAAAGTACTTTGTAGAATAACTTTTGACGTCCCTCTTCTTTTTGCGTTTTTCAAATGCGTTCCTATGATTTAACGCCTCCGAAATTTCTAACGTTTAAAAAACGGAGAGATAAAAGGATTTATAATAGATCCGTGGTTCTTCAAAATAAAAACTCGAAGAAGAAAAAATTTGCTTCGATTATACTGATGTGAAGATTTAAATATTACTTTACTCCTTCTTGTCATTTTTGCTGTATCATATTTCAGTATTTAGAATCAAATTAACTATCATTTTGGGATTTATATCTGGTAGAATGTTGCGTAGAATACAATAGTTATTTATTTGATAGTTATACTTAAAGTGATTTTGGAAGGAAAAAGCCAATTGCTTTTACTTCTATATAATGAATCCTAAGTTATTTCGATAACACTTCATGTGAATATTTATGAACACGAATTTCAGATATAAATTTAAAATTACTGAATACAAAACATGTTCATTATCGACAAAGATTAATTAAACTAATTTATCAGGTAATCAAAATCAAACAGAAGATTAATTAGAAAGCAATTTTTATTAACAAAGATATATTTACTGTGATTAAAAATTTGTGAAATTATCTTATTTTAAATCATCATAACTGACAAGTTGAAATTTTCACAAGTATATATGCGTTATACTTTCAGAGGGCCCCTAACCAGCTTAATCTGCCCCCGATTAACTGATGAAACTGTAAAAGAATTAAGGACTTTATTTCCTTTAAATTATGGTGCACTGGATGACCCTTACTTTCCAGCAATGGATAGAGGATCCTCAATTCCATCGACTCCACTTATTGCAATTCAGTTTTCACTGTCATAAACTAAAGCCTGAAAGTGGAACAGAAAAAAAGTAACGGAAAAATTGGATTTTTCACTAAAAATCAACCAGATTTTCGCAGTGGCGTACCAGTGGCGGCGATTGGGTCGAAAAATTGGAGGGGCAAAAAATGTATGGACATCTAAAAGTATCCGGGAGTATAGGGGGTAGACAACAAAATTTAAAAATTCAGTTCCAAAATTAGCTAGATTACCCGGACACGATTGCTTTTTTATAATTTCTAGTTTTAGGCATCTATTATGAATAAAAAATTAATTTTTCCAGCAAAAAGTAGGGGGGCGCCTGCTTCCTCCCCCCGCCACTAGGCGTAGCGAGAGTAAGTGGGGCCCTGGTCATAATATGAATTTTTTGCCCCCTCTCTCAATCACCATTAGTGGCTTAGCTTGTGTGAACAGTTCCCGGGACATGATCGCCCCCTGATAGTATTTGGCTCTAAAAAGTGACAAAAACGCACTAATGTTTTGCCAGTGGCGTAGCTGGGTAAGTGGCGCTCGGGTCATAATATGATATTCTTACTTCAGTCGTCATTAATGGTTTAGCAAGCGTAAGTGGGTCCCGGGGGATGGAATCATTTTATACTTCCTCATCATATTTTGCTTTAAAAATTGGCATAAAGGAAGTAATGTTTTGATTCCATGGAGCCCCCTAAGACTGGTGACCGGGGCATCTGTAGCCCCTTGCCCCCCGTCGCTATGTCATTGGATTTCAAAGTATTGAGACAGAGATCGGGGAAAGGCAAGGGGGATATAAATGCTCCCGGAGCCACTCTTTAGAGGACATCTCTGAGGGAAATTGTCAGTGCGTTCTTTTTAAAATCAAATAGGACGAGAAAACAAATACTTTCCCTCATTCATTCTTGCTGCGCCACTAGCTAGCCTTCCCATGCGAAACCCTATGATTCGCATTCAAGTATTAGATAAAAATTATTTTTTAAAAATAATATTTTAATTTAATAACTTTACTCTTTTTCCTTAGATTAAACCTATTAATCAGCAAGCTGTAGAATAGCAATGGGGGAGGACAAAGGATCCATCTTGGGGGTGTCAATAGGTGATTCACACCTGAAAAAATGTCGACCCTCAGCAAACAATCTCAGGGGTGCGGCGAAGACAGAGTAGTAGTACTTTCATTTCATTTTTTAAAGAAAAAAATGACGGAGAGGGTGAAGAAAGAATATCCCCCCCTCCCCCCCCGACACCTTTCACGTTTGCTGCGTCACTGACAAATCTCAAAGACAGTAAAAGCTGTGCCACTACCGATTCTGCAATGAGTGATGATGAGGGATCTTTTATTTCGTATGTTTTCAAACTGCCCTATATTTGTGAGGAGACCTCAACGTATCTGTAATTGCTTCTTGGCTTTCAAGTAATATTAAATCTATGGTAAGTTATAGCAGACACAGAAATGTGCTTGTTCTTAAATTGACGAGCCGCCATTCATTCTATCAGTAGGGACGAAGCACTTATCATTGCAGTGCAATTATTTGTATAGAAATAAAAGGTATTGGACTGGCACACATGCTCTGAAAACTGCAGCAGTTCAGTGGAAAATATAATTTGCTTAAAAAATAAATAAACAAAGCAAGAAAAAATAATCCTAATTAAAATAAACGTACATACATTCGCTAGGCAATACACACTGTGCACGAAAATTAGGAGATATTTCAAACTGAATATGAAGCGATTAAAAAAAAAGATTTTGATCTTTTTTATTAAACAAGAACACCATGGTTATATCTTGTCGCATGTTTTTCTGATGCTCTGTTTAATTTTTTAAAAAATTCGACAGGAGGCTGTCTCTGCGAAACGGCCGCTAGGATTGAGGGGCGTAAACTTACTAACTTTACTTAACTGTGACTCCCTGTGACTAAAGTAGCTGTATATGACTGAAGTAACTTTTTATGATTCTGAGATTATGTGACTGGAGTAGCTTTTTGTAACTCTCAATTTATGTAACTGATTCGTGATTTTGGTTGTTTTTTTTTTTCCTCGAAAAGAATTCATGTTACAAACTCTTTCGTCTCCGCTTCAACAAATCACTTCGCCGATTCATTTTGGCAGTTTCTAGAAATTTCGACGGAACAAAATTTGGAAAATCCAGTTAATATACCGCTCACAACTGACTGCAGCAAGCGACTGATGCCGCCAGACGGTTAGGTATGAGAAAGCGAGGGAAGCTATGTTGGTCACTGCGTGCGCGCGCACCGGTCGCTGTGACGTCATCAAAATTCTTCGTGATTTTCATCAACTTTGCAACTCAACTGTGACTAAACCGTAATTCCAAATTCTACAATTCTTTGGGCAATCTTCAATGTCCACCTTTCTCTGTTAAATGAAACTAAAACCAACTCTCTATGTTATTTGGTTTCGGATCTATAAGCGTTTAACTTTACCACGAAAAGCGTCATAATTTTTTCCTTTCCCGACACCCCAGTAGACCACTATGGAGGGACGTAAATTTACGTCAAAAAAGACAAATGTTTCTTTTTTCATCGCCTTATATTCATTTTGAAATATCCCCCAATTTTTGTGAGCAGTGTAACACCGTCTTCGTAAAAGTGTTATGAACAGCAAGTACATCGACGGCTATTAGTCAACTTCGTGTTGATAGACTACGTGATATATTAATACCAGTTGTTCCTTGTTTATGAAGATACGGTCAGTGTTTATTTTTCAGCTAATAAAATAGAAAAAAAATATCTAGAAAATATAGCATAAAAACGACTGCTATTGTTAAAATCCACTTTTCAAACAAATGTGCTTGAAATAATCAGAAGAAAGGAAAAGGGCGTTATCACTGTTTGTGGGTGGAATATTAAATATTAGTTCGAGGGTATGAATGCTAATGAGATCTCAAAATGATCGGGAAATGGCAATCAAAAGCTTAGAGCAGGGTTTTGAGACCTACATTTCAGTTGAAAGCAAACTCTAAAACGGCACTCCTTTTCGAAGTTTTCAATTAATTTTAAAATCATCATCCTTTATGTTCGATTACGGGTGACGCCTAAACGCATTTCATTATTCACTGAGTTATTTGTTAAAAGCAAAAAATGAAGCGGTCGCCGATTGAGATATTCACTTCCTTCAAGCTTAATACGGACTATTTTTAATTTATAAAAAATGAAATATCACCATCAGCAAAATTTGTTGATATATTCTTAATTGAAAATAAATGGCGATTTTTGCTTAAAATGTCAATTGTCTTAAAGAATATTTGTCGGTAACATGTTGGGAGCGCTTGAATGCGTAAAGAAGTGGTTATAAAAGCTGTTGTGTTTGTTTTAGGCAGCGAATTTCTTAACTTTTGTTCTATAATTATTAAAACTAGTTAAAAAAACCGTATTTTTCATGAATATTTCAAGCTATCTGCGTCAGATAGGATATACCAGTTAACAATCAACAAATATAATTACCATAAAAAGTGTTGTATTCATTTTAAAACTGTAAGTCGATTATATAAAATTGCCGCGGATATGTTTACGTTACCGAATGAAATCTAAGTTAAGTGCTAAAAGAAAGAAAAAAACATTCGAGAGGTTTCAAAACGGATAACGACTGAAAAAAAGAAGTGTGAGGTTTCAGAAGTTCAATATTCTAACAGAGAATTTGTTTGAAAATTGGACGAATGATTTGAAAAAATTCTAATTTTTTTAAAAATATGCATATTTTTTAGCTGAAGTTAAAAAAAATATAATAAACTACTTTTTCCCCCTTGTTAGTAGGAGGTATGTTTATGTGGATTCTCAACCCAAAGAAAATTCAGTTTGATTGCAATTTATTTGAGAAATAGAATAATAAAGAATAAATTAGGGATACCTGGCAAATGAAACAGCGAAATGTTTGCTGTTACTTTTACTTCCATAGTGTTCTCACGTATAAGCTTAGATTATACTGATTTCTTCGATTCGTTCAAAACAAATCAAGATTACTGCAACATTTGTACGCATCTTTAATGACGCTCAACTTCGTGATACCCATCATTGAATTCACGTCCCACTGATACATGCCACTCAACTTCTTGACACTTTCCACTGAAACGGTGTTACCTGACCTCTTTAAATGTAGGCTTCCTTTACGGTACCTCTCGGCAACTTTCATTGCGTAAAAATCCATCATGTGAAATGAACCAATTAGAACTAATAAAACACTGGGTTTTTTATGTGACATTTATCTGAAAAGGAGCTGAATTATTGCTTATGTTGGGACAAATCCTTAAAAAAAAGTAGCAAAGTAACCTGAGAGAGAAGCATCCTTCACTTGATAGAACCCGATAATTATATAATAATCATCATCTTTTTCCTTCACTCCTTTAAAATTCAGGATCAAACACTGAATGCCTTGCGCCAAAAATGTTAGACATAGGATAAAAGTTGTATAATTACGCACAAAAAGGTAATTACGTAAATGAATTTATTATGAACTTAAATGCAACGATTGCATTCCACGTATACTTTGCAGCGTATATGTTGTACTAATTGCTTTCATATCCTATGTTTAGACTCTAAATAGGAATATTTAGTGCTGTTTTTCAGTCTTAGCTTTTAATCTTTTTTTAAGAGCCAAGTTCTTTGATTATTTTAAAATACCACAGCTTTATTATTTTCCATATATTTTTCTTTCGTATTTTTCACTATTCACCAGTGAAATATATTCAAGTCTAATATGCTCAACAATACTTGAAAGTTCAGGATCAGGCGAAAACGCTTTGAAAAGGCACGAGAACTTTTTTTCTGTTTTTGAAAAACTTGAAAGAAGAGTTTGTTGAGTCACCACAAAACTTTTATTGAATGTATTACGTAATATTATGCATTCATGGATGTTCAGATTGATCATTATGCCTCAAAACCAATTATGTATTTTAAAAAAGGCATCTCTTTTTATGAAAGCCCCAGGCGAAGCAGGGTCAATAGCATCCGGGACAAAGCATTTTTTACTTCGCTAAATGTGTCTCCTTGTCATGCTTGGCGTCATAAAGTGAAATAGATATGATGCTGCTTCGAATTCATTGCGTCCCCTTCTATCGACGCATATATAACCCCCCTCATCGCCATGCTACTTCTAAAACAGTGTAATACAAGCCAGATACTACTCTTATTTAATGAAATATTCTTTGGTATTTTTTATATGAGTCATATACTTTTAAATCAGAGGTTCCCAATCTGTGGTACGCGTACCCTGGGGGTACGCGAAGGACCAGTTGGGGGTACGTGAACTCAAAGTCGGTAATGCCGGACACAAGAAAACATAAGGGATTAAAAATGTTACAGAATTTTGTTTCCCCAAATTAGTGTAAAAAGTAAAAGTGAAAGTTATGCAAGTCAAAGCCCTCAAAATAAAAAAAGAAAGCAAAAGGAAGTGTAATTTTTAGCTATCCTTATAAAGTAATGCGAAATTATTACAATACTGATTTCATCTGTTTTGATGTTGAACTAATAAAAAATGGAATATGAATTGTAAAAATGGAATAAAATGCAAAATTAGAAATAAGTCCTGCAATTGTTATAAACTCCAGTCATTTGACTCTTGAGCTTACTTAGGACCTTAACATTATCGATTCTTTGTATGATGATTGGAGGGAGATATAACAGTAGGGGTTATAAAAAGACTAAGCAAAGGGTACGCGAGAGGAACGGAACCCCTGCTTTAAATGATGAAGTTCAACTGCAAACTGAAGTATCCATTTTTTCCGTATTTGAATGTTTCAATTGATTTCGTGAGATTAACCCTCCATTTATAAGCCTACAATGCCCATTTAGGACAGACTGATACTCTTGAAAGGTGGCCAGAGGACGACATCGGAGCTGCTACCGCAGTCTCCATACCACTCCAGCGTGAGGGTATTTCACTTACAATGAATGGTTTAGCTTGAACCAGGAATGCATAACTAGAAAATACTTAATGGAACTTGGTCTCGAACCTCCTAAACAGAAGTTGTCAACAGACTTCCGTCGCCCTTGACCACTTCTAATATATACACAGGGGTAATTGCGGTTATTGTTATAAAAGCGATGTTGGAGTTTTACTTTTTAACATCCAAAATTTTCGGATTTGGGAATTGTATATCCTTCGAATTTTGTTTTAGAACAAATATATCAATCAAGGATTAACTAGACGCGCGATATTATGACAGAATGTAGAACATCCTTTAACATTAATGTCTTAGAGGCTGCGCAGACTTAAAATATTATTTATTATCCTTAAACAAAATACAGTTCAAGTTTTGGGCGCAGGGAATCTTTCTCAAGACACCAATGGTAAAAGTTTTAGGGTCGATCGACTGAATAGTTCAGCTTCTTACCAAAACTTTTTAAATTTATGAACCATTCTTTTCCTACTGGTCATTTCTCATCTCCAGCCCCTGTTAACGTGCATAGTTCAGGTTTTAATGCTTGTAGGGTTAATTTAAAAGCCATTGCTTGCATCAAAATTTCTTAATGATCATACTGAATTTTTAATTGTTAGCAATGAAATATACAAAGTCAGTAATCCCAACACTTAACCTATCCTTCCCACCCCCTTCTACAAAAATGCATGCAAATTTAGAAATTATTTTAAAACTTTTGAGAAACCAAAAAGTTAAGTAGCTTTGTTAAATGATGTAGTGAAATATAAATTAGCTTTTCATGAACTTTTACAAATATAAACTTTTGGCTTTGCTAATGAAATTGTTTGAAAACATGTGTGTATGCTTGAATGTATGTCTATCACAATTATATTCAAAATTATTTACAATTACGTTGAAATTTTACTCCACGGTAGTCTCCCAGATTTTTGGAATGGGGTTGCAATCATCCTTGTATATTGTAAAAAAATCATTCCAATCAAATTTTAGACTTACAGTGGGAAGGAGCGACACTAGCATAGATTTAGAGAAAGAAAACGAATCCTTCCAATTAAAACAAAATTTTCCAAATCCTAATCAGTACTAGATTGCAACGCAATTCCAATAGCATGACAATGCGTAATTTCATTTTGTTAAAAAGATCTGTAGCATCATTAGCTAGCCCTAAGTAAAGTACCAGAATAGTATCTTCATCGCTATGTGCAGTTTTTTCATTGTCTCTTCAATTTCTCCCAGTGTTATGCAAAATTTTCCAATAGTCTCCCTTGAAGAATGGTTCGTGAACAATTTTAGAACTCCTTTCGTGATATCCAAATGGTTTTTGTCACGACACTGTTCATGAGACAGACGAAAATGCTAAAACTGTTCCAAAACACGGGATTGAGCTGAAATGTCTGAGAGAACGCCTAGCCTATCAACCCTAACTCTTTTTAAATTTGATTTCCTTTTTTAGGACAGCTCTATTTCTTACAAAAATAGAAATTCGGTCTAGATCTCTCTGAAAAATGTTGAGATGCCGAAACATTCCGCAAGTTTATCAAGGACACTATTGTTCGCTATTTTGTGTTTCAATACCTACTGATTATTGATTTTACTTCTTTTATACTAACATAAATTTGCGTTTGTAGACGTGTGAGAGGAAATATTGTGGATGGTCCAAAAGTTTGTCTATTATAATAAAAAAGGGAAAATAATAAATTGTTAGAAAGTATTGATTTGTGCACAGCCTAAATTAAGAATGGGATAAATTATTATTTTCATCGTATCATTGCTAGAGTATTACTAAGATTTTATTCTTTACTTATAGAATTAAAAGCAGAGAATAATTTTTTATATATTAATTAAAAATTAAAATTGTATTTTTGTGAATTACTTTGCACACACACACACACACACAGGCGAGCGCCTCAACGTTAATATTTAAAAAACTGACGATTTTCTGCGGAAAGCAATGATGCTAATAAATGCTCTTTAAAATCTCAAGCAAAAACTGTCTTTAGGATTAGATCACACACAGGTAATCAAATTCATTTATTGTGAATACATATTACATAATTGCTAAGTTCAGCTGTCAATGTAGGCATTTTTTTTCACTTCATTTGGAATTCTCGCCTACCCCCTTTAACCATCTTTTTTTCTTTCTTTTGATACTATTTTACTGATTTTGAGTATTTACTCACTTCACTGTCCTAATTAAGAACGAATCCTTTTAAGAATGAATTTCACAATAATATTTTATTAATTCATTGGACATAAACGCTCTTAAATTTCATTTGATTTCACTCCGTGCATGTATAGCATAATAATTTTATGAACTGCAATGATTCGCGTCCATCATAATCAGGAATGGCGCTAGAGTTTGTCCGACGGGGGGGGGGCACGACCTGCTGTACGGGGCGATGAGTGTAATGAAATTGGTCTCAAATTTTCGCCAGATGATTATTTATCAACTACAGTTGAATACCCGGTACAAAAATTTTCCCCGACAGCAGGGGGGGGGGAACAGCATCTCCTACGGGGGGCCTGGCCCCCTCCGGTCGCCCCCCTTGAACCATCCGGGCGAACCATGGCCAAATAGGGTTCTTGCACCATAAAACTCAACACACCACCATTTCGAAAAATTTTCAGAGCTTATGATACAATCAGATGTCAGACTATCGAAATTAAAATTATGAAAGCAAGCAATATTTCTTGTCTAGATAAGAAAAGTGGTTGCGGCAGAGTCAGGATTGCAATATAATCGTTGAAACCATAAAAAGAAGCAAAATAAATAAATTATTCTTAAGAATACTAAATAGTTTATTAAAGACCTGAGACGTTTTCCTTTATTTTTTTTTCAGGACGCCAAGGTAGTGTAAAAATGCATGTAAACCGGCTTTCTCTTCTTAGTCGCCCATGAGCATCTTGGAATGTAAAAGAAAGAGAACGAAAGTTGCTCTGGAAGTTGAATGTTCAGCAATGACGGGACAGACCGGTCTTAGCAACATTATTCCTCACTTCAAAACATTGTCCGAAAGATTCCCAGTTTGGGCTTGGATTTATTTAGACTAAACATGCATATCAACGGTTTGAAATGGAATGTCACTGATTAATCCGGTATAAAACCCTCTGAAGCCTATAGTCATCATATTTTATAAAATCCGATTAAAAAATTCAAAAAAATCGCTTAATAACGTTTTCTTCAGAAAGATAGTAGCATAAAACATAAGTTTATAGGATTATGTAATGCAATTTATAAAACTTATGCAATGAATATTTGAAACAGAAATTCACAGATTGTGACTGACAAACATCTTGTTGATTGGTTACAACACTGGGCTGCATCCGATGTAATGAGCATTTGATAAAACTGCTGTTTTGAGATAGTCCGATCAAATCGCTCTTCATAAAAGGCTGTCCATATAAGCCTGTATAATGTATTTCAGCCAATACGACAACATTTAGTCAGCTTTTATTTTCGCGGTTTTGAAGATATGAAGGAGCCAGTAATGTCCCAGCAATGATCTATTCGTCCACAGGTGTTTCACGATGAATATGGTGTAAACAAAAATAGTTGAAACTGGTAAGCCATAAATAATGTTTCGAAACAAAAATAGTAGAATCTGGTGGAAAATGGATAGGAATTGAAAGATTCCTGCGGAAATGGAAGGTCATTCATTTGAGACCATATTCCACAGAAGATAGGCTGTAAATGAGGATCGGCTCAATAAAATATAATAAGTAACTAGTAACTAATAATAATATAACAAGTTATATTACATCACGAACGCTTCCTCTTCCCCCCCATGCCGATGTGATGTGTAAGCTTGGAAAGTGGAGTGCCATCCACCCTCTGGCGACCACAGCCCAGAGCTACGAGATGTTTCCTCAATAGCCATTATATACCTTCGAAATGAGACGGAATTTTTAAAAACACTTGAAATATGCTGTAATGAGCAGATTTTTTAAATAATTAATATTTCTTACGATTTTGTGTGCATTTTATATCGTTAATTTTATTAAATAACATCATTGTAACTCTTTTACTTTATTTTCAATGTTATATTTCAAATTATATCATAAGTGCATATAATTTCAGCTACATAAATATTGTATTTAGGATTTCGAGATACAAGAATTTGTCTCTGCTGGTTGTACTGATTTTTATACTTCAAATGTGTACATTATTCAGAAAAAATTAATAGGCCTTGAGAGTATCAGTACATAGATTATTTTGATCGGAAGTTCCATTTTGCTGAAGTTAAGTATGCAAGAATTAGCAGTTTATACCTATAAAGTCTAACAGACGACTTTTTCAGAAGTAGGATTTCTCACTGTTTTCATCTTATTTTTGCCGCAATATTTTTATTTGTATTATATAAATTTCAAACAGGCCATATGATAATGGTATGAATATTATCTTATACTAAATTAAAGCTACATCTACTATTGGATTTTATTATTTACAACTATTGGTGCAAAAGTTGCTTTCAAATTATTACATATTTCACTTCAATATTTGGGTTTTATTTTTTTATTTATTTATTTTACAAACCTGAACAGTACACTTAAGCTGAATGAATAAAACAACTCACTAAATGTCAAAATTTTGTTTTTGTCTGAAATTTGGTATAATTATAAACTTTCATTCATCTTGGAAGACCACATGAAATGTCATTTTTTCTTTACGCTTTAGGTTGTTAGCATCCTAATCTGGCTGTTATCTGACTGTAGTTTTATGTTTGAATACGTGATCAGAAATTTTTCCGATTCGTTCACGGCCGGTCAGATTCCAAAGTTTCGCTGCGGTGTTATCAAAATCCTTTAGGAGTGTTTTTGAATTTAATTTATTCTTCCAATCTAGCTTGAATAATCGTGTATCAGCTTGGAGACCTTAGCTGATAACTTTTTTCGCATAGACAATAATAAGGTTAGAATCCACCAGTGGCGAATCCACGGGGGACTATCAGGCTACAGCCCCCCCCCGAGCCAAGCCAGAATTCTTGATTTTATTTAACATTATTACAACTGTATTTTCTTAATTTTCCTCTTTCTAAAAAATAATAAAAACATTTCAACATTACTTTCTGGCTTGACAGGCTCGAAAATTTTCATTCTAAAATCATTCTACTCGTACTTGTAGCTTTGACACGATCGAAGACACTTTTTGGCTAGTTATTTCATTGTAATTTTTATTAAATTATCGAAAGTATTATATTGTTCTTTATGATTCTTATTGTTAGGTGAGTCAAGTGTGTAAAGTTAAAGCGTTTTGGTTTACTTTAGCCTTGACGTTTGACATTCATCACGACGATACAAAGTTTTTATGACCTCAGCCCCCTCAGACCGGATTCGCCACTGGAATCCACCTTTCGTTCAGGTTTTAGAGAGAAATCATTTTATTTCTTTTGTTTTGTTAATATAATTTTCACATATATGTGAACCTACTGAAAGAGAAGAAATGTAATGACTTTTTCAGAGAAAATAAACTATCTTGTTTAGATTATGATGCGCTGGCTAATAACGGAACACTATTACCTTGAGTTATTACCTTAGTGTTTAGTTTCGCTATCGGCACATAACGCTTTTCATCTAAATTGTAGGTAATATTTACCACTATGAAATAGCATTTCGTCGCAACGTCGAGCAACACCGCCTATCTCAATTTTTTGAAATTCTAAAGAGGAAGATTCAAATGATTTTTTTGCAACCACTAACGAATATTTCTAAATTTTTTTCAGGTTTGCTTAGAACATGCGGTCTCATGTTCAAAGTAGATGTTAAAAAAAATTCAGAAATATTCGTTATTGGTTGCGAAAAATTCATTTGAATCTTCCTCTTTGAAATTTCAAGAAATTGAGATAGGTGGTGTTGCTTTTTAAAGCGATGATTTTCAAAAAAGCTCATCAACGTTTCTTATTTTCAAATGGTTTATTTTTAAATTATTACGATATCTAAAATCAAACAATTTTGTGAGTTATCTAGATACATTAAAATATACCTAATAAAAAGAAAAATACTGGAAAATAGCATTTACAATTGCGAATATTAATACGGTATAAAGATTAAAGTGTAAGATATACAGGGACAAAGCGATTCCAACCTGAATCATGTCAGTAGTATTCTATAGGAATTAAGGATAGGCTTGATAATTTCAGTTTTTGACTTAGTATCTCTTCACCTCGGGTTTGAAACGAATAATCAGTTATGGCATTTTTTTTTATCTTTTATGCAGCGTTAAAACAGTTCTTATAATAAATGCGATGAAAGTTATGTGCGAAACGGACGGAAATTTAGAAATACAAATGCATGTACGACATAAAGATAGCATTTTTATAGCAACATGTTGCATCTTCACATGTGTTTAGACTAGAAAAACATACGAAATTAAGAAAGAATTGATTTACAAAAACAAGACAACCTTTCTGCATATTGATATAAGAAGCGTCAATAGTAAAAAAACTAGGAATATTCGAGGAAAAAATTTGACAGGCTAGAGCTGCTATATAATATTTATTTTTGCAATAAAAGTAAGGATCCCAGAAATTATTAATTCAAATTTTTCTATAATCCTTAATGAGCCTTTTATAAATTATTCGGAAGGAACTTTTTTCAAGAGAGTTTCTTTCAGTTATGAATATGAATGATTATAAAGAGGCAAGAGAGATAAAAAGAGAGCAACTGTTTATATAAGATTTGAGATAATGATTTCACATGAAGCTATCTATTATTTGCATATACGTTAAGTGTCAATATTGATTGTATAAAGAAGATAAATGTTCTGTGGCAGATATATTTTCATATTCAGTTTTTAAGCAATTTATTTTCGATTGCTTCGTTAAAGCGGAAATGTCTTTTTATTCATAGAAATTGAATTGCCTCAGAAATGAAAGGTTAAAAAAAACAGAGCTATTTTTTTTTTTTTTGATAAACTGAGGTCATGTTTAGATGTACAAGCGGAAATATGCGGGATTCATATTAATTTTATATCGTCAGGTGGATATCATTTTTTGTATGCCTATACAGGATGTCCCAAACAAGTGAAACAAGCATTTATTTCCTTAAATATTTATCCTCGACATATACTTCCAGTTTCAAAGTTTCATCAAATAAGGTGAGAATTTGTATGAAAAACTTTGACTTATAAGTGGATTGATAATAAAGAATTTTTAAAATTAAATTTTTACACAGTCCCCGTAGTGCAAAAATGTCAATCAGAAAAAAGTTTTTCTTACATTCATCTATTCCGATACAAAGTTTCACGCTTTTATCTGCAAAACTTAGAGAGATATACGAAGACAAACTTATTGACTTAGACCACTTTTCCATACCTCTCACTGCTGTTTGATCCAGTCTTTCGATGTTCATTTGAGGGATAATATACATACTTCAATAAATTATTAAAAGTGCGGAATCAGGAAACAACAATGTATTTGTTAACTCTTGTTAAATGTAAAAACTCATGAAATAATATGTTAATTGAAGTATTTGCAAAGATAGTTCATCTTGCGAATCTTCGAAAAATATCCGCGGTGATATATCAGTAGTGACGGCTCATCTGCTCAGAAACAAGCAGTGTTATAAAAATATTACTAGTATACAATTGAAATACAATTTTTCTAAAATAACTTTACCTTCAAATAGTCCAAATTTGTAGTTGGAATTATCTGAATTATATTTTAGAAAATTACCGTCTTATCTTTTTTCGATGAGTGACTTTTAACAACGAAAAACGAATACGTAGTAACCAGCCAAGTTTCCGACGAGGTTGTGGCAACTTAGCTACAGCAATCCCTAGAAAGGGAAAAATAGAACTTTCATCCCCACGTCCGAAGGGATTCACTCTCAGATACCTTCTGACCCTGCCCCCAGGCGGGTGTAGATTTAATCGAGCTCTAAGCTATGTGATGTTTATATTTTATATGTTTTTGTCGTAATGGTGTTTGTATGTGTGTTTATTGTGAATAAATCGAAAAAGGAGAAAATGGATTATCATTGAACCGAATATCAAATCACACACATGGAAAGCCACTACAGAGGTAACATGAAAGTGGATCCAAACTTAAAAACAGCCATTGAAGGAGAAATCCAAGAAAAACAAATTAGGAATGCAGAGGCGAACTTTGGGGTGAGACTGAAGGGGGAAAAAACTTTAGTTGACCTAGTACCAAACAGGAGCATCCGAAAACACAGCTCTGACTAAGTTCAAAGACAGAAAGGAATGTTATTCGCCTTCGCCCATTATATCACTTAGTTGTCCGCAATAAGGGAATGTTGGTGCTTTCCAAAACTATTTGGTGTACAGCCCCATCCTTATGTCTGTCTTACTTTTTCATTCATTTTCTGTCTTCTTTTCACGTTTTTATCTTTTTTCTTTAATAATCGAGCTCTTAGAGTGGAGAAGTAAGAAAATGAGAATAAAAACAAAAATGAGAATTTTTAAAATAATTTTTAGTGAGTTCTGCAACTCTGTAGACCGTAAGGACGAGTCGCCACTGCTTTTAGGTAAAGCTTAATAATACGCACAATGCGAAGAGCAAATAATTCAGTATTCTGGTTCAATATTAAGCTATTTTCCTGTTATAACATAAATTTTCATTTTCTCAAGTTGTCCTTCCATTCTTTATCAAGTCGATAGTTGCAACTATCTGCAAATGAAAATGAGTAACAGTATGTGTAATTGGCAATTTATTCCAATCCATGATAATTGGCCGATATACTACTTGACAAATATTTTCATTTCGCTGTTTTTCTGTGTTGAATAAATTTGCATTTCTGCAATAAACATCTCCATATAAATTTATGAGCAACCCCTTGAAATTTATAAATTAATATATATCTGCAAGTTTTGCAGATAGAATCGTTAAACTTAGTTTATACATAGCTGAGTGTAAGAGGAACATTTTACTCGTTGACACTTTTGCTCTATGGGGAACGTATAAAATTTTAATTTTCTTAATTTTTCATTTTCAACATCCACAGAAGCCAAAGTGTTTTCACACAAATTCCTATCTTATTTCATAAAACTTTGTAATTGGAAGTTTATGTCTAGGTGCAATATTTAAGGAAATAAATGTTTGTTCCACTTTTTGGGATACCCTGTATATGATATAATAATAAAAGAAACGAGCAAATTAAATTTTATGACTGAATAAATACTAAATTTACAGAAAGAGAAATGGCTTCCCTGGGCGCTTTTAAGGAAGTTACTGGTACTAAAATTACGAAGATTTATTGATTAGGTCTACAAAATATTTTTACCTGTACGGCTCGTAAATCAAATCTCAATTCAAATGTGTCTATCAAGTGAATTCAAACATTTAAGCATAAAACAGAAAAGTGTGTCATGTGTCTTTAAGTGTCAAATAAATCAAGTGCAGTTGCAAAAGGATAAATGAATAAGAGAGAAGACAGATCTAATGCGTGAAAAATAAAGAACTATTGGTAAACACAAAAATTGAGAGGATCTGCTTCAATAACGTATTATTCAAGAGACATAAAAGTCTTGAACGGATTTCATGTCATATTTGAAATACTAAGAATTGCAATTTAAACCCTTTCACTTCGCGAACTCGTTTTGCAACTGAGCTGTTATTAACTACGTTACAACTATTTCGATGAAAACGATAAAGAAGCTTCTCAATTGTTTACTAAAAATTACATTATGCATATTGATAATTTTTCATTTGATAGTGTGCGTACGATTTAATGTCCTGATGACGAAACTAATTTAGTATAGAGTATTAATAAGTAATTTGATTCTATTTCCTCTCACTATTATAAGAAATTTTATTGTTTTCAAATACGTTTAATGATAGTAACCTCAGCCTCATCTTTTATAACATGCTTTTTAAACATTTTCCATTTCTCGAATCTTTCTTGAGCGTAAAAACTTTTATGGTCTCATTCTTTTCTGAGGTATTTTATTACGACTCCAGAATTTTAAAACAAACAGAAATCGAAGCGTAATCAAGAGTAAATAAAGCAAGCATAATTTAAAAGAGTTATTCAGCAGATTTCATTGAAGAAAATTAAATAAATAACTTCTTTATATTCATTTAATGAGCATGACATAAAATCTTTTACTATTTTCATTTAATTATAATTGGCATGACGTACAAACCCGTCATTCAATTTTAATACATAAGTGGGCTTGAGAAAAAAAGATACCCGCAGGAAAAAGCACGTTCAAAAACTTCTCTTTCATCAATTCTCAATAAAAATTTGATAATGTTTCTTTGTAAATATGGAACAATCTGAAAGAAGACGGCGCCTTGAAGTTTTCTTGATCCTAAATTATTCTGCCTTCTCACACCTAAGGTTTAAGAAATCCTGCCAAATACTATGAGGTAAGTATTTTTCTGTTACACACTGAACAGTAAATCTAAGATCCGAGGATGTCCCATTTAAACACAGGATGCAAAATGAATTAGGACAACAACGATGAGTGGCGCCTCCTTCTTTTACAGATATATTATTCAACTGCAGCATCTGAATAACTTTGCTGGATTTAGAGTTATCTGTTTCACCACAATATTCATTTGAAGACAAGCATTCAAGTTCAAAGGATCACTGGAGATTTTTCCTAGTTTATAGACTCCACAGAATAAAATGTGAGACCTGGAAGATCCCCGGGGTTCCTTCAGGGCGACTTTCTTCAAATATGTTATTTAAGGAATTCTAACGAATTGACGTCCATCACAGGGCGTTCACGGCCCACAATTCCCGTGTGCGTATGTACCACGCCCGGGTGTTATAACTCTACCCAAGCAAAGCGGGACTGGCTCTTGTTGCCTGTCGTTGTTCATTCAGTTATTTATAAATTGTGGTATGAAGAAACCAGTCCAATAAAGTGCATCGCCTAACTGCTATTTTTTCTAACTCTTCGATGTTGTTCGTTATCATCGCCGACACAAGAACTTGGTTTTACTTTTTTCCTGTTCTCCCCATTATGCTAATATATTGGATGTTACACGCTACTCTTGACTGCCTCAATAAAAATTTGCTACATTTCCATTCATTCCAAAGTGAGGATGCTTCACCGATGATGGCAGATTTAACGTGAGCCACGACCACGTGCATACATGGCAGAAAATCGGCGGAATCGGATTCGAACTCCTTATTCTCCGATCCCGACCAGGTTGCTATATACCCACTGAAACATTGCGATTGATATTTTTGGTCATTGTAATTCATTTTGTTGATATTAATCGTTTTGTATTATTTTAATTCATTAAGTTATCTCTTTGATTATTGTAATTCAATATGTTGAAATAAATCTCCCTGATTATTGTAATTCATAATATTAAGATTAATCTCTTTGATAGTTGTATTTCATTAACATTGCCGTATCGTATTTCCCTAGTTCCTCTAAAACATCTGATCCTTCTCTTGAAATTGTGGTAACTTTTTAAAATTCATTTGATGAGATTGTCAACACAAAAATAAATTTATAAACAGAAATCACCTGAAGAAAATAAATAAACATTTGTAATTCTCTTCTTTTAACTCTATGATTTCGTTGAACTGACAGATTTAAAAGAAAACAGAGTCCATACTGTGAGTTAATACGACTAGCGCATAAACTTTGAAGGCTTTTCAAAAACTAGAAACTGAAATGACATACACGCAAAACATATAATTTACTTTTGTTTGAGATTATCACCTACTGAATACGAATCGTAGTTACAGGTTATTTCATTTCTCACCTTGAGATAAAACTGAATTCTTGAAATTAATTATGTATAGGAGAAAGAGACAAGTTCTTTTTTTCCCGCCTATCATCCCGCCCCTTTCCTATGACCTCACAGGTACAGCCTATTCCAGCCGGAACTAAATACATATCCAGAGTTTAAAGAAGGCCTTAAACTGCTTTTCAAGTGTTTAAAAACATTATTCAAAAAAGTTCTGACGCCTGTTGATTGGCTATCTTTTGCTATCGTATGAAAATTGTTGCTTTATGTTGAAATTATTCAACCGTGAAAAAATAAATAAACAGTAGTCATACAGTAGCTGCATTAACCCTTTTTAAGGCTATTTTTTTCTAGTAGTGGTATAATAAAATAACTTTGGTATTGAGATTAATTTAAGAAGAGAAATTCATTTAGCTTATTGGATGACATTATTTTTTGTTAATTACTTTTATTAATTAATAATTAATTACCAAGTCAAGACACTTCGTTATGGTTTGAGATAAGAAATTGGAACATCCAGGTTTTTGTTTCTTCGAAAAATTTGGCGAGAACTTACGCCAACCTTAAAAAATGCATTTAAAAATTGATGAATTTGGTGGGAAGTATATTCCCACGGCCTTAGAAAGGGTTAAAGTCATAAGATGATGGTAAAAAATTATCCAAAACATATAATGCCCTGAAATGTTACCCTATTCACAAGAAAAATATTAGAAAATGGCTCATTTTTAAATACAATGTTTAATTTTACTTATGGAAACTCTTCACTTCGAAGTGAAAATTTAACTTAAATGAAAGGTACAAAACCCCAGAATATTTAGCTTTTTTATCTTCAATTAAATATAATGGCAAATTAAGAAATAATTTGTTCATAAAATTATGAATATGATTTATGCCTATGATCTTCAAACAATGCGAGACGGTTAATGGCATTAATAAAAGTATTTGAAGCTTTTCCTAGGAACATAGTTCATTCATTAGTCATTTGTTTAGTTTTGTATAAAAAACAATACTTAATAATACGTGAATATATTTCTCCAGAAAACATTAATAAACAGAAATCAAAATTTTTCGCACTTATTATTATAAAAATAAATTACATTTAATGTCTTTTGTAAGATAACATTTTTAAGTAACATTTCGTTTGATTTTTAAGATTTTAGAACAGAACTTCTTATATTATGGATCTTGACCCTAAATGGGCTCGCTAAGTGTGTGATTATACCTTTCCGATTCTTCAACATTATCAATCAAAAATAATTATGAAAATCGTCTTAAGACATTTCATCAAAACAAATCAAACAACTGTTTTAAATGCATTTTCTTTTAACATGTCATGAAAGCTTATGTGAGTATTTTATTTTCCAATGGAAATGTATATTTGGGACCAAGAAAAAAGTTTTCAACCAAAAATATGGCATAGAGTGGAAAAAGTTTAAGAAGCTGCGCTGTAGAGTAATTAGAGTAATTTTATTGACTGTGAAAATGGATTTTTACTTAGTCAAGGAAAGTATGTAGATTTGAAAGAAATGAGCTAGAAAGCTGAATGAGTTTTCGAGAAAAGAAAGTGACAACATTTTACTCGCTTCATAATTTCAAGGATGAGATTAAGCAAATGCATAAAGCCTTAGAGGCATTTCCGCAATCCTGTTTAGTAAGATATCTAATTATTTCAGCACTTCAAGCAGAAAATCTTTAGAGAAACTACTGAGATCTCAATTGAGCGTTTCGTTAAAACCCTTTGAAGACGTATGTGCTGTTATATTATTTTCACGCTCGAAAAAGCTCAAAAGCGCATTTAAAATTTCAACAAGTCGACCTTGATTTGATCTTAAGAAATCGTCTTTAGAGTTGAGTGAATATATGAAAAAAATCCTTTGATGCGCTTAAAGGATTTTAAAAATTATTTTCTGAAGTATTGAAAACCGTATAATCCCTGTCAAAAGATTAAAAAAAAAAAGGAATTTAAATTAATGTCAGGGTTGTAACAACACATTTTCCACTCAAAATCCTTTTCAATCTTTTTGCAATGACTACATATTTCATACTTAGCCTAAAATGGATGTATTGAAATGTGATTTTCAAGATTACTAATGTTTTTCTTAAACTTTAATTATAAATTATTTCGCGCCATATAGCTGGTGAAAAGCTATCCATTTTTAATTTGTAATTTTCACCTTTTCAGGTTAATGTTACCTTCATTAAAGGTAGCGTTTCTTTTTCTTATTATTTTGAGAGATTTGTTTGAAAACAAATGTTTCGAGAAAGATTTTCCGCAACAACAAATACACCCGTATTGTAACAACTGAATCTGGAACGTTTCCTGCTTTCTTCCATTTTGTGTATTTTAAAAGAAAATTATGCTTGATAAATTTATTGACCTCAATTAATAAATTGAAGCTGCAAATGAAAAAGAGTTAAAGAAAACATGCTGAGAAGGATCCTAGAATTTTATTCTTTAGAATTATCTCAAAATGGTAAGTGTAGAAGCAATATCACCTCATTTTACAAATAATTCATAACTATATTTTGAGATTCGTCTGAATTCTTTAAGATATTGCCAAACTGAAATTTCGCTACTAAAAAAGAGAATCCAAGGCATAATGCTAGAATTTCATTCAGTGGCGTAGCGAGGGTAAGTGGAGTCATGGGGAACATATGAATTTTTGGCTCTCAGTGATCATTAGTGATTAGCAAGGGTAAATGAGGTCCGGGGCACGGTATTATTTTTTCATCCCTTCATTATATTTGACTTATAAAAATGACATAAAATGCAGTAAAATTTTGTCCCCATGGCTCTTCCTGAAACTGGCGCCCGGGAAGCATATTTACAAACCCTACCCTGATAGAACTGAGGCAGGAAATCGGACAATATGATTGGCTCGCTTCGCCCAGAGCCGATGACATCGTTCTTTGCTCTCGTACGGAAATTATAACAAAACAAGCCATTGAATGCGGACTTTGAATTAGTTTAGGTTTCCGTTGTTTGGACTTCGCGAATTTTGATCTACGATAAGCACCTACGTCGCAATTTTATTTAGTCGACTCTTGTTTTGTTATGATTGCCGTACGCTACATGTGAGAGCTGAAAACGACGTCACTGCCCCTGGTAGCCAATGATATTGCCTGATTTCCTGCCTCAGTTCTATCAGGGTAGGGTTTGTAAGTATGCGCCAGGGACACCTATACCTCCCTTGCCCCCCGGTTGCTACGCCACTGGTTTCACTCTTTGTATTTACCTCAAACTGTGTGTAAACTATAGAAACAACTTTATCTCACTATGTAAATTATTTATAGAAATGCTTTCATATTCGTCGGAATTCTTCTAAATATTGTCTCAACCCTATCGAAACAGGTTAATTAATAAAAGCAAGATGTTTATCTTAAGATTTAGAAATTTTCTTTTTTGTGTACAGAAAGGTACTCCAGCAAGTATAATCAAACTACATCCTCTAGCACGCACTCAATTTTAATGACGGCATATTCTTATATGTACAAAACTTATAATATATTTCAGTAGCCGACTTGTATGTTATCTAATTTAAAGGCATTTTTATAGTTAATGGTGTTCTATAAGATTGAAAAAGTGCTTAATAAATGTTCTATTAAATGTTAACTGAAATGCACTGCTTGATTGGTGTAAGCTTTTTAAGATGGGAAATATTCGGTTCTTATAATTTAATGACATAATAGATCTAAAGTACGGGCTAGAGTATTTTAAATAAATCTTTCAGCATTTCTCGAAAATATGACAAAAAATTCGATCTCAAGCAGTTTTCTGGAATCGCTTATGTCATCTAATACAATAATATGAGTTCCCAAACTGGAAAACAAGACGCGTCCATCCAAATGACAAAAAGCTGAATTTTGACATTTTCATCTGAATTGACAACCGTGAAAGACGTATCTTTTTTGCACGAATCTTCGAATAACCGACCACACAAATGTCAGTCAAGTTTCAAATTGAAAGACGACTTTCAGTCTTTGTTTTAAACGATGAGACCTGGAGATCAAACCCGTGTAATAATCTGAATCAAAAATGGATTGTTTTTGTTACTGCCTTTCAGCTATTATATGGACTTATATATTATACGATTTTTTCTTAGCAAATATGCAACCTCCATTGTTAAAACCGAGTGTAAATTATTGGATTTTATCGAAAAAATAAGGCAGTTATCAAATTAATTCATGAATGACGCAGTAGTCAATAAATAAAACGGAACGGGTTTGAATATATTAAAAACAGCAATGATTTAAAAGAAACATAATAATAAAAATCGCTAACTAAACGAAGGACAGTTAAAACAAAAAGAATGCGATAAGAAAGGAAGGTCAACAGTTCAACTTTCATTAGCATTTAAACCGGTTTCGTCTTTGATAAAATCTGTATCGGCATTCTCAATCAAAATTTTTAATCCGTACTGAATTAAAAAAATTGTGACAATATTTCAACAACAAGAATTTTCATTTTAATTCAGTGATCGTTGAATGCAACTTTTTAAAACGTATGATGAGCTACATGACACTTAATGCAAATTACTTTGTATACGCTTATATATATATTCATTTTCTTTAAAATATTTTAAGAATGTTTTCCAAGAAATGAATTCACAATTAACGCAACTTTAATTTTTTAAACATCTGATCATTTTTACCAATGACAGACAACAAAATTTACAATTCATTTGAAACAATTTTATAGTATAAAATGCCTGTAGAACTACCTTGAAAATTTTATAAGAAAAAATTTATGCGCAATAATTAAAAATATTTCAAGAAAATTTTGTATTTATAAACTGTCGCTTCATTTCATTGCATTCACTGTTTTCTTTAATGATTCTTCACTATTTTAAAATTAGAAACTTAAAAACAAATTATACTTTCGACATTAAAGTACTTTCCAATTTCTTACCAGAAATACTTATGTGTATTTGTATGTTAAATCTGAAAAACTTTAAGAAATCTGTTGCTTATGAGAAAAACTTTTATTTTGGATTGAAATTTCTTCTTCTACCTTTGGCCTGTAAATCACTCAATAATATCCTCTGCTCTTTCCAAAAAATTGGCAAGACTCGAAGAAAATGAAATTCTAGTCACATTTAAAGAAGTTTCAGTATAAAAAGCCTAAGTTTACTATTTGGGTTATAAAGAAACGAAGCTTTGTCCTAGGCAGCTGAAAAAACTCAATTTTTATAAATACAAAAATTCGAAGTTTGAATTACTGTCAGATTGAAATTTCACAAAATGGCAATCTTTGAATTATTATGTTTTCAATGTTTTATTATAGAATTATATTTAGTAAAATAAAAGTTCAGTCCTAGAAATAAAGATACAGGTTAGTTTTTAAGCACTGAGGATTTTGTAATATAATTTTCTAAAAAATCTTTACTACAGACTATCTAAGGCATCTTAATTTATACAGAGTGAGATATTGACTAAATTAGGAAGTCTTAACTATTGAGAGCATAAAAAATATTCAATATTTAAAAAATCCGCTTACTTGATGTAAACTTTTATATGTTGAGAATTTTGCATTATAACTTTCTAAATATGATTTATTTAGCGTGAGATATTGAGTGAATCAGGAAATCTTAAGTATTTAAAACATGGGAAAAACATTAAATATTTAAATATACCAGATAAAAAAAACCCCACTTGGTGTGAAGCACCTGCTTGTCGGAATCTAATAATAATATGTAATTCAGTTAAACGGCATCTCAGCGTCTTAAAATATCATTCATATGATACAAACATGATTGAAATTATTATGAATATTCATAGGATTCTAATAGTAAGCTTATGCCAAAAAGAAAATGAATTTCTGAAGCTATTAAAATAACTAAATAAATGAAAAAATAAATTACCCATTGACTGATGAGGTGACATTAAAAAAATGACTGCCATAATTCAACCTCTGTCTTCCCTAACGATTTCGAGGATTCTATTAATGTAATAAATTTTATCTAATAACGAATTCCATTATGGTAGTGATTACCTGATGAAACAGAAAAGTCAGCCCATTTTTAGAATGACTTCTTGAAGCTATTATTTTTTGCAAAGATTAGATCAGAAAAATGGAAATTGTTATTACAATGGTATGTCATTTTAAATCCAGAGAAATTATTCCGTTGACTCGAATGCGAGTAAGGGACATTTTTCATTTTAAGGAAAATGAGAATTCTATGGTTTGATAAAATGCATTGTATTAATTTCGATATAGATAAGATAACTTTTGCGGTTATAAGACTTTGTGATATTCCTGAATTATTCTTATATCTTTTTAACTAAAAAAGAATCATAATTAAATATTTTAAGTACATAGGCTCCCCATTATAATGAATTTTAAATATGAATGTTTTTGATTTCTGATTAATTTTGGGGTTTTCTTTTTGAAAGTTCTATGCACATAAATCTAGTTAAAAATTAAATTAAACTACGAATGAATCATAGAAAGTACGAAAATCTCTCATGTAAAAGATTTCACAGAATTAATGTCTTAAAAAATAATCTACATTGAATTGATATGTTTTAAAAGCCATAATGATTCATGAAACAAAATCTTCTTAATCTTTGTATCATATAAGAAAAGTATAAGCTAAAAAATATATTTTTTAAAGAAGCTTTCTAACTGACTCTTTAATTTATTTAGAAAAATCTAAGTGAGTTGCTTAAAGTTCTAATTTATGAATAATTTCGGAAAAATTCTTTTACAAGTCCATTTTGTCTTTCGAATAAACCTGGAGATTTGTTAACAAGAAAGTTTTTCCAGTCCTTTTTATTGTGGGAGGTCTAGCAATTTCAACTGAATGCTTCTTTCAAAAATAACAGCATCAAAATAAAAAAAATCAGCAGCAATTGCTGGACACCAGGAGTTAATCATGGAAAATTTCTTAAAGCTCAGACAATTGGAACGAAATATTAAAATGGACAACAGTTGAATGGAACTGTTTTGGACAAGATATGAAAAGTTTCAGAACTTCGAGAAAATCTTCAAAATTTAGTGTCTCTGGGTGCCACGTGCTCTTAAAATTCTAAATCATTCTACTTTGTCAGCACACAGCGCTTTTGGCAACAGATTTTAGAAAGTTCAGACAATGTAGGAAATAATCTCTAGAGAACTTCTTCCCTTTTCTCAAGGGAAGGTGTTACTTGTCAAGAAGCGGTCAGTTTGCACTAACGACACTTTCAGTTTATTATTTCAGTAACAATAAGAAGATTTCTGGCACTTATGCGAATATGCCTACGAGATTAAAACGGTTTCTTACTAAAATGTGTTTCAGAGACTATTCTATGGCAAAGGTTAAATCGTTCGAAAGAAACTTATTGGAATATCCTTCATGTTTCCATTATGAAATAGTATGTAAGGAAGTACCTAGTATAAAATGGGAGAGGTTTAGAATCAGGTTGATCATAAACGAAATGAATAGCACAGTTTCAATAACATTAACAGATTGCTAGGAATAACTGCGATTACATTAGACGACCCCGGGGTTGGTGGGTGTGTTTACTATTTCTTTATCAAATTTGGTAGTTTTTAAAATTCATGCTAATTAAGATATACTTATCAAAAGCCATTCATTTGCAAGCGGAGCCAGAAAACACAATAAATTTAATATGTAGGTTTATAAA
Source organism: Araneus ventricosus (assembly GCA_013235015.1). NCBI lineage: Eukaryota > Metazoa > Arthropoda > Arachnida > Araneae > Araneidae > Araneus > Araneus ventricosus. The sequence continues at coordinate 849,714 of BGPR01000073.1, forward strand.
ACAAAATAATCAAAAGTCGAACTACACAAATGAATACTTTCCTTATAACAGAACCATGATGATTGGCCATCTGTAGCAGAAAAAGTTTATTCATTTATTAAATTTTTACTTCTGTTTTTAGAGCTTTTTGACTTGGAAATTATTTCATTCTATCAATCTTATCTGTAAATCGTATCGATTACGGCATATTTTTCTTATTACTCATCCTGATTTTCCTCATCAGAATATTCTTGAAAGTCATCGACTTCATATTGCAGACTCATTATACACTCTTTTAAATTTTAAACAAATATACTGTTCGACTACATACTATCTAATAATCCACAAGAGTCAGTTGAACTAGTACAAAGGGGTAATAGCGTTTTAGTAGCGTACCTTTGATTATATACTGATTCTTTGAACTGACTTTACCAATGATTAACTATCGCTCTCTGAGAATATTTATCTTCAATTTCGTAGAAGTTCGAGTTCATCTAGGTTCTCTCTGCGTTATTTTGAGGAACAAGATACTTCTTCAACGATTATTGTATACCTGCTAAAAAGCATCATATGAATAAATCAATTTATAAAATTAGAAAAGATACACTTATTATTCATAAACCCATTTATGCAAGAGGCAGAAATTTGAAAAAGAAACTTATGCACGAAGAAATGGCATTAAGATATAGAAATGGATTTATGTAAAATTCCAGAGGTAAACAAGGAATCAATTATATTCAGATACAAATTTGAAAAGTATCCAAATTGATTTAGTCCAATCTTCTAAAGAGGTTAACATTGTCACTACTCAAAGACAGAAATATTTCCCTTTCTTTTCATGTCTATCAAACCTTTTAGGGATATGAAAATATTTTTTGGTACTGTACGAGAGAAATTTCTCAAAAATAGGAGCATATAAGGGAATAAAATATTTAATATGAATAAGAATATTTTGCGAATCTCTGAAGTAAATGATGAATAATTTTTACCTTTCTTGTTTCTGTTGTTATTATAAATAAATGATGAACAAAATCGATAGGGATTTTTTTCAAATAATGATATACACAAAGGCGACTTTCCTGATTGGTGCAAATATTTGTGATTTGTCAGTTCTTTTTAGTCAACTCAGATTCAAATGAATATAACGTAACTTATTGGGCGTCTAATGGCTTTAATTAATTAATTTAATCGGACTCTTCATGTATTGAAAAATGTATTATTAAGTGGACAGAAATAATAAACAATTTCAATGAAATAATGGTTTCAAAAGAATTACTACTACTGATTTCAGTCTACAGAATCAAAAACATCAGAACATCTGTCATAAAACCAGTCTCCCAGAAGTCATTTTGAAATTACAGAAGTCATATTTGCTGAGATTATGGAAACATAACGTCAATATTGTATTAACAAAAGAAGAAATTATTTCATTGTCTTTTGTTTTTCCTTTTCATTAAGGCTTTAAAATATATCTAAAATGTGTTCTTATTTATTTTTTAGTTATTTTTCATAAATCCTGTCGTTCTCAGAACATTCTTACTTCTACCACTTATCTCCAAACAAATAAATCCTTATATCCATATTTGGGATGTGTTGATCTCATTAACTCGTTTAGTTTGAGCATACAGATTTTAATTACCATATTTTAAGTCTTTCCTTAAATACTAGATTTTTTTCAGCAAAGAAACATTTTTAGAGTAGTTTACAATATGATACCTAAAAAGTTAAAACTCAGGAATAGCTCTCGAGTTTGCCCGACGGGGAGCCCCGATTTGTCCGACAGGGGGCTCGACCTGATGTACGGGGGGACGAGTGTAAGGAAATTGGTCTCAAATTTTCGCCAGATTAATATTTATCAAGTAAAGTTGAATACCCTGTAAAAGCATTTTCCCCGACAGGATACAAAATTTCTCCCCGATGGGGGGGCTTCCCCCCGGACCCCCCTCTGGCGCCACCCCTGTTAAAACTGTGCCCTGTTTACTTTCTAGAAGTTTTATTATATGTGAAAAACAGGTTGTTTTTGAAACACCAAAAAACCCCCACGAAATTCAAGCTTTCAAATTCAAGTCCCATTCTCTGTAAAATCCAAGCAAGCCTTGGAAACGAGTCGGAAACAAAGCCTCTGCTGCCTGTGAGTGCTGTTACTGAAAAAGACTTAGCACCAGGGCGGTTTACAAGCAAATCTGTACTCTTGTTTGTGATTTATGACTAAAAAATCCTAATCTGAGCTACATTTCTATTTCTTCTTTCCATAAAAATAATCATAACACTAGAATCTGACACATCAGCTATCGAATATTAAATTAATGCGTTTAAGTTTGAAATAATGTATGATTTTTTATGATATATTTTTTTATGATTTATGGCTTTTTTTGTTCTTTGTTTGTTTGTTTGATGGAAGTTGCACCTTGCAAGTTTACTACTTTAACAAACGATACAACGATTTCTTGACGGTATTTCTTACCCAAGAAGACGTTTTCTCAACTTCACTCTTTAATCGATAAAATATAGGTCAATTAAAAGATGTAAAAAAATTAATCCTTGATTTATTCGAACTTTTAACGGAGAATTATTAAATATGCGTAAATGAGTCGTTTTTCAGACGGTTGAGAATGGCTTCATAGTGTAAGTAGGGCCGCTTTTATTTTCTTTTTTATTATTTCCCCTGCGGTGAAGGAAATAAATGCAGGAAATATGAAGTTCTTGCCCTTGATTTCATGCCTTTAAATCTACGAGGGAACCAACCATAAGTTTTACTAGCACTTTTTATTTCTCTTGCGGTGACTGTAAAGAATTCTGGGAGAAAAATAAGTTTTCCGTAATGATCTTTAATTGCAACAGATAAATCTGCTGATAATTTTTTCTGTTCAGAAAATTTGAAACAAATAAAGAATAAATGCTATATTTTTCTTTTATTTGTTTAACAGTTTGTTTCGGAAAAAATGTGTATTTCTCAAAAATACAATAAGTGGAAATTTACAATCAGATTTACTGAAAATTACTGATGCTTTAAAGGCATGATTCAGAATAAATTCGTATGGAAAATTACTTAACATAAAAAGTTTACTAAGAGTAGTGGTGAATTATATTAAAAAAATAAATAAATATGCAAGAATAAGGAACTCTGAGCATTGTAGAGTTCCTGTTTTCAAAACATCAACTGCTTAGGAAATAAAGAAAAGCAAAGAAAGGGAAGAAAAAAAAACCTTCAGACGAAGTTCCGTGCTCTGTGGAAGAAGCGAGTAAATCGCCTAGACTTAGATTATTTACCTTTCTGTATTCTTCCTAATATCAGAAGTGTTAACCACACCCATAGAGAAATCCACAACCTTCCCACCACACGCAACGGCCCAGCACTGAAACCGAAAAGATAAATGATAATAATAACATCAAACGAAAGGAAAGTAGTCCCCAACCCTTAAGTTTTTCTTTGGAAGCTCACATGGTGTAATAATTCGTTTTTATGTTAATTAGGTTACTGAAATGCTTCATGAAAAATTCTAATTTTAACTCGTTTCTTTCTTGAGTTAACAATACACACACGAGTAAAACCACACTCCCATGAAATCTTAACCGAAGATTTTTACTCATATTAACCAACTATAGCGTGATCAAAGACAGTTTGGAGAGTGTCCAAGAAAGTTCTGATGGAATGTTGTTAAAATGAGCAATGATTTTTTTTTTTTTTTTTTTTTGCTCCCCCCCCCCCCTCTCATCTTTTGCGGACATTTTCCCATCAACGCAGCTCATCCGCTTGATTGTGCAGAGAAGGATTGATTATTCCCAGTACTTAAAAAAAAAGCCATTTCGAAAATCCGTTACATCAATAAGATAGCCATCTGCTTCAAAATGATGGAAATGCGCTGCATTCAGAATCAAACGATACATTGGTTTTCTATGCATAATTCATACATTTTACCTTCCGTTTACTATTTTCTGCTAAAAATGCATATTTATTTCTGTGTAATTTCCGATAAAGTTACTGAATCGGCAGTTAAATAGGATATTTATTTAGAAGTCAAGCCATAAAAATGAAAAGATGAAACATGATTTATACAATAGCCGGCTTTATTTTGTATTCTTTCACTCATCCATCCTGTCGCATTCTTTCGCTGAAGCTGCATCGTAAGAAAAGATGCATTTCACAAATGTGAGATTTTTATGAGAAACAATTATTGCTCTTTGCAATAAGCACTAAATTCAATGTTATAAATTATATTCATGAAATATTCTTTATTAATATTCCAAAGTACACGAGATTTCATGCATGAAAATGAAATATATAACACATTAAATAAATAATCTTTAAACTATCTTTAATAAAACACTAATTCTACCATGGCTCGCTTCTAGACAATTTCCATCATTATTTTTTTACTGAAATTCACCTCTATAAGGCATAAGAGATGTTAGACTCTCTGACAAAAATAGACGATTCTTTAAAGTTTTTTTTTTTATTTATTAACTATATTTTATTGTACTAGATGAAAATCTAATTCACCTGTTTTTGAACTGAAGAAATGTTAGTTTCTTTTTTTTAAAGATTTCTTCCCTCAAAACTGGCATATACACAAAAACACTGGACCTGAAGATAAGTCTAATCTGAAGAAGCAACTATGTATTAGTCGTAGGTGTCCACTCGCTTAGGGCATCGCTGCTTTTAACCATCTTTAAATATTCAAGCAAAATAATCAAAATATGCAGTCGACAATATAAAAAAAATATGCAATACAAATGGACGCCAGCCATATTCACTGCAATAATGTCTTACTTAATAAAATACAATCAGAGAAATTATGGAAATGTTTTCCATTAAAATGCCTGATCATCCATACGACTAATTTTATATCATAGCATTTAGTTTTAACGCAGTTCATTTCTTCTGATATTTGATATCTGATAATATGTGGTTTTCTGGAAATTTTAAGAAAATAGATCGTAGTTCATTTGGCTTGACTTGCTTTGGAATTTATTCCTTATTCAGAAAAAATACCATCTAGATTTTTCCCCATTAATCCAAAAATCTGCAAAAGAGGGGTTTGACTTTTGAATGGACCTTGATTAAGAACTCCCGCTTCGTTTTACCACTTACCCACTGTGAAAATAATAAAACGCATAAAAAAGGAAGATAATAAGTACATACCTTCTTCGATCAAAATGAAGAAACTCTTTTGAAAAAAAAATCAATGCTTTAAAAAAAATAGAAGTATTACGAAAAATCATTTTACACGTGTGCATAACATTACCTTAAAAAATCTCTCTATCTTGGTCAGATGTAGTAAAAATTTTAGATCTTTACCTACACGGCCGGCTCGCTTAATAGTAAGGTAATATTGTTCTCCAACCACTGAACTGGGCTCGAATTTTTCGGGACAGGTTGGCTCGTATTGGTCTTTACATTAACTCGTTCGAGACTATTGGCACAAATATGTACCAGTCAAGTTAAAATGTTGATGCGAATTGCCATTCTACAAAAATGTCTTACATTTTGCTTCGTTGTGAATGGCCTTTATTAATTTAAGAAACATAATCTAGTATCACAATTTCTCGCTGCCAGAAAGTCGGTGAAGTGCTAAATATCTGACTGGTAATATCATTTGTAAATCGTGTTTTAAAAAGTGGTTACCAAATATGAGCAAAATCAGCCGGTTAGAAGTTTAATTTGCGTTTTATACTTCTTTTTTGAATAATTTTATTGAGCCAATAAAAATTGCTTTATTCCGTGAGTATAACAAGAGATAAGAAATATATATCACAGGTTGGAAATTTTCTCTTAAATAAAAAGCAGAAACATCAATTTTTTGTACTTCACTCTATTATAATGAATAAATTCGTCACTTGAAATATTAGAAGTGCAGTATACATCTTTTATTTTCTTTTCAAAAATTCGGTCTCGAAAGGGTTAGTATTTGTTTGTCATCATCTTAATTCAAATGAGATTTCAGATGATGAAACAAAAAATTGAAAATGATCATTTTTATAGTAGAGATTGCATTACTCTCCCATTTTTGAACATCTGCTGCAGATGATTTTGGAAAGCTGAAAAGCAACTGTACATACAGACCGTTCGTTCAAGTGACATCTTTTAACTGTGTCATTTCTGAGAAACACAAATCTAGCGTAGTTTGTCACAACGGATTCGAGTGTGACAAACAACGCTTATTTATAGTTTTGATAGTCAGTTACACGCATTCTATGTGAAATACCTTTGTTTGCAATAGCTAATTCTGTTGCAGTTATAGGTTTATTGAAAGTTGCATTTCGAGAGAGCCATATATCAAGCCCTCATTTTCCTCTGAGAAGCGGTTTGACAAGTTTATTACGGAATGGCCATTTATATTCGCTGAAAATATTTCAAACAATTAAAAGATATTGTTTCTTAATTAAAATAGAATAAATCCCTCTATGCTATGCAATAAGATAAAAGTTTTAGTATTTTACATCCATTATAGATAAAAAAAAAAAATTATTGCTGCCACAACCAGTGATTCACCTACAGTGAAATGGGAATTAGAAACGAAGCTAGTTTCCAGGAGTTCAAAAAGAAACAAGATGAATTTTTCTTTCTATACCAACATAAAATAAAACCTCCCACGTCAACATTAGAATCCTACACGTGTCCGATTTTTGAAGCAGACCCCGACCTTGAAAATGGCAATTATATCTACGAGAGGACTGTTACGGCGTCTAGAACCGTCTGAAATTTGATAAAATTTAATTCAAGTTCAGAAGAGGAGCATATTTCGAACAACTGCTGCAAGTAATTTCGGATTGTTTGTATGTGTAGAATAGTGTTCATTTTTTTCTTTGTATTTTATTTATTTATTTATTTTTATTTCTTTCATCAGTAGTTTGTTCTTACTGCTGTGTTAAATATTTGGAGACATAACTTTTCAGACGCTTCGTACGCATTTCATAGAGCATATTATAATGTGAATGAAAAAAATTGTTTTATTTGACCTTCACTTTAGTAAGGACAATAAAACTTTGCGGCTAAAATCCACGTGTCAGGGTAGTCTGGGGAGAGAAAAACCGCAGACACGAGTAATCTTTCATGCTGAGATTCTAGCCCACATCTAGAAAATTATAAGAAACAAGATAAAAAATCTTGTTATATATATTGCCATATTATATATTTCCATTACTATGAATTGCTATTTTACATCTGTTTTACAGTATTTGAGAACTGCTAGGCAAATTAAAACTAAGATTTCTTCCACACACAAACATTTTTTTTAGCAATATCGTTTCCTCTGTAATCTTTTAAAAAAAAAAATAAAAAAAAATTTTCAATCTCAAAAATGTATCTGAAAACAGATCTATTTATTTTTATCTTCTATACTTATAAAAGGCAATGTTTGTGTGCCTGTGTGCGCGCGATGTCCAGACGAATCTATCGCACTTACAGCCATGAAATTTGGCACACAGCTAGTCGTAATGGTGACTCACTGCACCTCGAAGCAGGAATTTAAAAATTTAATGTAGAAAACTTTTTATTTAATATTTTGTGTTGTTTTGTGTCATTTTCGGCACGTTTACGGCTGTAGTATATTTTCTAATGATCGTTCAAAAACAATCAATGCACCATCGGATATAGCACAAATAATTTACGTTCTAATGAAGTTTGTTTTGAACTTCTAACGTAATTTACTGAATTTTGAGATTTTTTAAAAAAATAGTCAGTTTTGCAGACGAAATTTTGTTTTCGTATTTAAATTTACTGCATCAGCCGTTCTAAGAGCGTTAATTTTTTCTATTTTTTTAGATAATGGATGGAATATTCCCTCCGATTTAAAACAAGAACGGATAAAATTGAACCTTTGGTAGAATTTTAATTAATTTTTTTTCTGAAGTGTTAAAAAAGTTTCGCGTTATAATTTTCTCCTCATGGTTCTTCGTAATAAGGTCGCGTGACGTATTTACCCAACATGCATTTCGTCGAAACCACAGAGAAAGAGCACGTGACGTCATAATCCCTTTGTTTTCAACGCGTCGACAGAACATTCTTTTAATTAGTGTTTTACATAATGTGTCTTCAAAGTTGAAACCTGAAGTGGAAGATTTCATCTCTCTCTTTTTTTTTTCCTTCTCTGATTCATTTTGGATGTATTTAAATACCACAGAAATTATGTTTGTCATATTGTTCCATTTAAAATCGCTTAAAATTTTATTCGGTTTTCATTTTTTAACGTTTTACCTGGTTTATAGGAATCAATATTTAAATCTTAAAAAATTTTTTCGAAAATATCGGTTTATTTGGTAATGTAACTTCAATTTGAAATCATTTCGTTGAATGGCTTTAATTCAAAGTATCGAATGTCACCAATTAACTATTTTAAACAGGATCCAAAGATGTTAAGGCGTCAGCCTGACTGAATTATAACTCCATTTTAGCGTGCGAACCAGCTGGTTGATTTTACTCATTTTGAATTTTATAATTTATAATTTCAATGTCGCTTTAAAAAATTATAAAAAAACACGTATCTTCAGTTAATGTCATTGTCGCAAAGAAAATTAAGCGGTCAAAATCAATAATATATATATTTTTTATATAGATTTTTGTTTTCAAAAATTTATTTTATGTCATTGTGAACTTTTAAAAACATTTTGTTGAAATTCATCATACCACGGGCAACCCCGTGCGGGTATTTCTAGCTATAAATATATATTAAAACTTATGAATTCATTCAGATGCATGATGTTTATTAGATTAAAGTAAAATAAAGGCAAACGTTTAGGAGCTGAAGTTCATGCTTGAATGTATATGAAGCAGGGTCGGAAGAACACTCCGTTTGTCCGTGCCCCAGCACGGAGTAAAAAAATCGAGGGGCGCAAAATTGCCAAAACAAAATGAGAAAAAAAAAACCCGCAACGGAATTTCTGAATTAATTAGAGAATTTTCTAAGAGAATTATAAAATAATAAAACAGTGTAATTTTATGTACTAATGACCACAAAACCTTCAAGGCACTATTCTAGTAATCTATATGTATAAAAGGCAATGTCTGTGTATCTGCGTGTGTGTTTCTATGTGCTGTACAGTACAGAGACCTCTGCAACTACAGGTACGAAATTTAACACTAAGGTGGCCCAGAGGAGTTTGTTATTTAATGTTTTATTGATTTTTTCACCCTTTTCAGCGAAGTTCCATGCTAAAATTGTTGAAAGGTACAGAAAAAATTTTATACCACCTGAAACGTTATTTAATACCCTTCAATTTTAATTTTGGCCAATTGCAAAGATTTGGAAACCATTTTAACAAGTGTAGAATCATCTGATATAAACATCCTGGAACTTTGTGATGCAATATCAGTGGCGAGTTCTCTATTGGAAAAAGATTTACCAACTTTAGAAGTTTTGAAATTGATAACAAGAATGAATTTTGCTCCAAACTTGAGCATTGCTCCAAGAATTTTACTAACTCTTCCAATCAGTGTTGCAGCCGGGAACGGAGTTTTTCTAAAATGAAAATAATCAATAACTATTTGCGAAGAATAACATCTCAAAAAAGATTGTCAGACCTCGCTATATTAGGAATTGAGAAACAGTTTTGATGTTTCTGAATTAATTAGAGAATTCTCTGAACTAAAAGTTTGTAAAAAATTTCGTCTGAATTATACTCCTGTTAACTGTTTTTTTAAATGAAATATTTTAAGTTTAAGTTATTATTAATTATTATAATTTATGAATATTTAAGTTATTAAAGTTATTATAAATATATGTGTCAATTACTGTATTACACTGTTGTTTTTTGGACGTTCGCTAAGAAATGTAAAAAAAACTATATAATTTTTTTAGAATGCTTACATTGCATACATGCCAACATTGGAAAGTTGTCTGTCCGTAGCAGAAGGTCTACGAGGATGTCAGACACGCGCGAGATCACAAACACAGAAACAGACTTGTATCAAAATTTTTAATTTATCATTATTTATATATTTCATGATATTTTAAGTAATCATATATTTCTATGATTTTTAAAAAAATACCTTATCTGGATAAATAATAATAATATATATATATATATAGAGAGAGAGAGTATAAATCGTAAAATGAAAGAGTATAAAATGTGAAACGAAAAACGCAATAAAAGCACAATAACGTTTCTTCAGGGGATGAAGTTATTGTGAATTGCTAAATATAGAAAGTTTGACATTTTCTTGCAATCAGTTACGCCGTAAGACCTAAAACACTGATTTTCATCCCTAATGCCAAACCAAACCAAAAAACAGAGAGAGAGGAGTTTTGAATAATTAAAACAGAAGTACGATGTGATAATATTAGAGAAAAGTAAGAATAAATATTTTACGTAACAGAAGGACGGATGTTGACGTGGCAGTGTATGCTGAGGGTCACGGTACAGACTGGCGTATATATATATATATCAAGGAAAACAACTAAAATGACTGCGCGTAAGGGGGGAAAACTCGTTTCCGTAGAAATTTTAATCTTTCCGTAGTTCCGTAGTTTGTGGAAATTTTCAATCAAATCCATAGTAACTACGGAGAATCCGTAGCAGTTGGCATGTATGGCATTGTAGTTCCATAGAGGCGCAATTTTTTACTTTTGCACGGAGCGGTTCAAAGGCTAAATCCGACCCTGATATAAAGTGAGAGAATATCATTCTCTTGACAACCCTAGTTTCGAGGTGATATGAGATTTAGGTACGCTTTAATGGTTTGAGACGGAGATAACAGCCTTTGTTGCTTCAAATCCCATAACTTTTTAATTCAAATTCAAATGGTTTGAGATTCTAGTCATCACTAATCACCAGAATCTGGCCGAAAAGTGTGAAACAGAGCTATGACATTACTCAAATTTTACGTCGAAAACTGTCAAGCAGTGCAATGGCGCTTCTAGGGTTCATCGGTAAAATTCAGCACGCGGTCAGTTCGACTCATCATTCGTCAGTTCGACATTTAGTAGCTTGCACTTTTCAACACGAAACAGAAGGAATGAGATCACGTCGTCTAGGTCTCAAGCTATTAATGTGAAGTCAACCCCCCCCCCCCCATCTCCCCAAGAAAGCAGGCAACTGCCTATGAACCCCGCAACTTCAGGGGGGGTTCGAGATTTTTTTATCTATTTATTTTATTTCATTATTTATTTATATTTTTGCGGTAGTTTCAGAATAATTTAATTTTGCGTTTTCATTTAAATTACAAAGTCCTCGCACTCTAGCAAGCACTCAAGTATAGTTTAAATTTTGGAACATTATTCTAACAACAATCCTAATTAATTACCTTTTTCAAGTTTTATCATATGTTGTTTTATAAGTTTAAAAAAATGTCCGATGCTATAATTAAATAGTATTCATATTGTGGTAAAAAGTTTTGTCATTTTTTTTTTACTATTTTGTATAAAATTACTTTTAAATTTTAACTTGGCATCTTTTTATACGCGATATGCTAAAATCAACTCTCCTCAATGTTTTACTGTTTCAGGTCGTCAAAATTTGCCACTTAAAACTGCTTATATAGAGATTAAATTAAATCAATACAAAAATATTTGATTTTGAAAGTGGGAGAGGGAAAAAGGGCCCCTAGAGGGCTTAATCCGGCCCTGCCTCTCCCCCCCCACACACACACACGCACACAAAGAAAAAACTTTTTGCTTGACAGGAAATGTAGGAAGTTTCTTATCATAATAAAAACATTTAGTTAAACTTCAATGGTTTGTCGTATTTGAGTTATTTACTGGTAGCTACGTATAGAAAGTTTGTCTGAAGCCTTGTTGCATAGAAAGTATGAATTATATTTATATTAAGGTGCATTTTAAACTTTCTGAAGTCAAAATTATTTTTAAAATAGAAAAATTGTCGATATTTTTGCAGATACAGAAAATAAACGTAAATAGAAGGTATTTTTATAAACTACATAGATAACACTTGCTGCATTCATATTTTCATTGCTTAGAAATGTTAGCAGTTTTTGATGCAGTAATATTTCAAAAACTTTCATTAATTCTAAAGTTTTACAGCATTAAATACATATAGGGGAGAGTGGGGCAAAACCGGTTACCCTTTATTCTGGTGCTAATAGTTCTCCTTTCTAGCGGACATATACTGAATTACGCTCTACTAGTCAAGAAAAAGGAACAGTCATAGTGGCGTGATGTTGCTGTTGAATTCACTGCGTCTGTGAAGGTTTATTTGTTTTAAGACCTCAACTCTAATGTTCGTTTGATTTTAAACCATCCTTATTTAATAATCATTGCAATTATAAAAACTCTATTTAATACAGCTTATTATACGTTTACTAAGGATTTATACCCTATCATACAATAAAGATTTAGTCCAATAATTGCGCGGTTCTATTTCGTTTTTTATAACCTCTGCACTCGGGGTAAAACCGGGTACTCCAAGTGGCGTAAGACCGGGATAGTCAATATTGACGATTCATCCGATGAAGACAATAAAAACGCATCAGACATTGATTGTTTATATTTTAATGATGTATTTTCTAATTTAAATAAATGAGGAAGGTTAATCCAATGTAGAAACTGTCTTAGCTGGGCCCGCGAAAGTTCCAGTGGCGCAGAGGAAGAAGACGACTGCTTTACATGTGAATTTTGTAACTAATATTCTTAAATTGTCGTACAAAATAAAAATGTCTGCTACTTTTCCTCTGAAAATCGAGTTTTCCTAATTTCCCATAGAGTTAACACATGTACCCGGTTTTACCCCACTCGGGTGGTATGACTTTTTTAATAAAAATATCATTAGTAAAAAAAAAGTAGTAAAAGTTTGACTTTTTTTTGAAAGATATATTGTACTCCGATAAACAATGAATATTTTAATAAAATTTGACAAGCTCTATGTCGAATAGTTTAGCTGCAATAGGCCTTCGAGTCTTAGGTACCCGGTTCTACCCCACTTTCACAGTAAAGCACCGTTTATACGTTTTTCATTTATACGTCTTTTACATTTATAGGTCGTTTCATCACAGTCCCTATTCATCCGTATTCGTCGTAATGATAAAATACTTCGTTTATACGACGCAAAGCGTCGGTTATACGTCGTTTTCCTCCGTTCTAAAATGAGAAAATTTCCTTCTTTCTAGTTACTTTCTCGTATACAAAGAGAAAGTATTGTAATCGTCAAAAAATTCGAACTCGATATTTTGACGAATCTCCACGTTTTAGACCTCCCTGAGTCCGAAAAACACAACTTTGGAATTATGTCTGTCTGTCTGTCTGTGAACACGATAACTCGAAAACTATTAGAGCTACGGGGATGAAATTTGGTATGTGGTCTTTAAACATAATTTGTAGGTTTCTATCAAATTTTGGACAAAATCCGTCAAAGGAATGTCTGTCTGTCTGTATGTTCGAGGTCATGCGAACGCTATAACTCAAAAACTTGAAAAGCCAGTTGGATAAAATTTTATTCACAGTTTTATCGTTATGAATGTAGGTCCATATAAAATTTTGGGCCAAATCTGTCAAAGGGTTGACTGTCTGTCGGTCCGTATAATTTACTTTTGAAGAGAGTCCGTTATCTCCACGCGCATGCGTACTGGAAGAACGGATAGGAATTTCATTACGGAGTTGCGAATTACGTCAGTTTGTCCTTGAGCCGGTAAGAGAAGAAAATCGTTACGCATCTCTTTGAATTTCATTCTTTGCCTAGATATTTTTCAATCACTATAATGAAAAATCTTCTGATAGTCATTGGATTCTGGGTAACAATAGGTTCGATTTTTTTTTAGTCACGCTGGGGAAGGGGAAACGGCACCTTTTTGGGGAAGTTTACGAGAAAGTTTAGGGGAGAACACTTCCGCTGGTATGTGAACTGTGATAAGGATATCATGACTATGAAATTATTCACAATTGATGAATTAATAGAAGACAAACTGTTTGGTGCTAATTTAAGCGATGATGAAAAAATTATTCCACTCTTCTTTAAAGGCACAATGGACTCCATTGAAAAACTTCGAACTTATTTCTTTTGGCAAAAAAATAGTGAAAAACATTCAGTGAACTTAATTCGATTCATAATGATGTACTTAATGCTCAAAGACAATCAGCACGTTAAACGACGAGTAAATATTTTCTTAATTAAACGCTTACCTGCATGCACATAAATCGAGTAAGATATGCATAATTAGTACTCAAGATATACAATAAAGGTATAATTTTTCTCACTTTTAAGATAAATGCTTAAATTTAAAATTTAATTATTTATTTTCTATACTATGTAGTAATTAATATACTAGTGCTAACTTATAAAACTTTAAAATTAATACTTTTAAATGAATTTGCATTAGTAGCATTAAATTTGTAATAATCAAAGATGTTTAGTAGAATTTCGATTATACGTATTTTCATTTGTACACTGGTGTGTGCCAAAATTAAGGACCATTTCGTAAAATGCGAGAAATGTGAAATTAATACTAAATCGGTATACCTCACTGAAATGCTGATATCTTTCTGAATTTTAACGGGATTTAACTGGATTTTTTTATTAAGTTTTTGTATATATCTGTCGTTGAAGTAATAAAAGAAAAATCACGTTACGTCTCGCACATGCGCAGTAAAAAATTATTTAGTTTAAATACTCATATTTCCTCTAATATTCAACGTATTTACTTCAAATTATTATACAATACTTCCGTGACATATTTTTGAGTTTTCTGGAAGTTTCTTATAATTTGAATGAAAACTCTGCATGTTAGAAGCAAAAAAGCTTGAAAGGAATATATGACAAGAAATTATTTATTTCTCGCCAATTCGCAAATTTTCCCGCGTATATTATACGTCTATACGTCGTCGTGATTATACGTCTTTTTATTTATACGCCGTTTTACGTCAGTCCCTTGAAAGACGTATAAATGGTGCTATACTGTGAAGATGTAGCATTCTGCAGATCCATTTGAAAATCATTTAAAAGCAGGGAAAAAATATGTTGTACTTTGTATTTCGAATGTGCGACGGATTAAGCTCAATGAATAAATGAACTCAATATCACTATGGCAAGAAACAAATAACTTAATTTAGATAACATGTTTTTTTTACTTTTATTCCCGCCCCCCTCTTTACTTTCACCATCTTGAGTTCATTCCATGCGACTCGACTCGTTCACCCGCCATTATCTTGAGAACTGCGATCCTCTATCGCCCGTCATTCTACCAACGATCAATTAGAGAATTTTTCTGTCAATTAACCGCACTGTGGGCAAACAAACAAGAGGCATTTCAAAAGGGCAAGGAAAGCAAAAAACACAGATGTGATGAGTGAATGGGAAACAGTAAATAACGAGAGAGGAAGAGAAAGTGATGAAAGATTAAGGTCATGTTTATAAAGGGAGCAGATTTCACAATTACGGTGTACCAAACAAAGGGCGCAAGATAATAATTATAAAGAATGCGTAAGAATACGTCAAGTAAGAGTTTTCAAGTTTTCTTCTTGAGATTATAATGACAGCAACAGCAAAAACTTTTGAAAAATACAGATAAAAACACAGTTAACTTACTTTTTTTTAAAATTCCGCATCCTCATTACTTTTTTTTACTGTTTCAATGAATTAACACAATTGCTAAATGCTTTTTAAAGATTTTTTTGAAATTCTTTAAGGGTAAGGTAAGCATTAAGTTTCTATTCATGCGATGAAAGCTTTTTCTGAAGGATATAGTATTTGAATATAAATCATTGGAGTTAAGTCTCAAATATTGTATTAAATTTTTTGAGATAAAAATGCCTTTGCTTTTATAATGATAATCTCTACTATAAGCCAACTATGTATCAATAATAGCTAATGTGTGTGTATTCGCTGAGTAGTAAAATCTTCGCTGGATACAAATAAGTTGGACATCTTGGTTGGCAAGAAAGTACTTTGGACCCGAATAAGAGTTTAAATTTCCCCTTATTTTAAATACATAAGTGAAAAAAGTTACAAATAGTTTAGATAGACAAACTAATGGCTATGATGATATTTTTGTTGCATAAGACAAGATGACCATGTCGTATAGTGACTTAATAATGTTTATTCCAAGAAGGCAACCGACAGAGTGATTCGTCCAAAAATTTTCATTTCCCGGATTTATTTAAACTAATTTTATATAAGTTATCCAAAGAGGATTGGTCATAACTCGAAGGCACTAGCTAATCAGATATATTTAAAATCTGAAATATTTAAGAATTTCATTTTACGCATGTCAAATAGCATTTCAAAATTAATCAATACAAGAATGTCATCAAATATTGTATTAATTCCTTGTGCTATAAGGCACCCTAACAATTCCCTTCCATTTCGTGATACTAATTTCCGTCATTTTTTTCAAGCAGTCAGAAAGAACGCATTTTTTGCATAAATAACGTACTTATTAAATTATCTACCTAAGAAATTCTGATTTTGAATAATTGTGATACGATTCTATTTGATGTATGCAACAAATTGAATATCGAAGAGAATAACAATACAGTAGATTCTCGATAATTCGAGTTTTCCGTAAATCCGAGTTAGTGAAAAAAATCAGTTTAGCTCCCAAATAATGACCAACACATGCACAACACGTGAAAGAATTACTGCATCTGGTTTTTATTGTTGTTCGACGGGTCATATGTCCAATGCGCATCCCGAAATGCCCCCTCCCAAAGAAAACGGGAAATATATTGGAGCAATGTATTTAAGCAAAAAGCAATTGACAATTATTTTAAGATATAATTAACCTGTTGCTATCAGCAGTTATGTTATAATATATAAGTACATTTTTCATTCAAATATACTGCACTGAAGTTTAAAAATTGCTTTGATTTCCATTTATTTATTTATTAAATTTTATGATTTCGATCATTCGAGTTTTCGATAGTTCGAGGTAGGCCCGGTCCCGTCCACCTCGAATTATCGAGACTCTACTGTACAGTTACAATGATGAATTAGTTTTTAATTGGTACTATACTATACACGTTTGACCTTTTATAAGAGTAATTACTTGAGTTTTAACTTAAATGTAAGATATTTCGATTATTTAAAATAACTACTCACTTAACATTATTTTTTTTGTCAAAGTAGTTTCTTAAATTCTACTGGAAGAAAGAGAAAATTATCATATATTTATATAATTTTTTATTCCCACTAACAACTAATTAATTTTTGAATAGTCATTTTTTAATTTTTTAATTTACCGCTTAATTAGTTTCGATGTGCTCCAAACTAGCTCACATGCTGGAAAAATGGCCAGACAGAAATTTTATTGATGGCAAGTAGGAGACTACCTTGAATGGATTTGTGATCCTAAGGGCGCTTATCACATCTTTAAGACATTTATCTGTGGAAATATTCTTAAAATATATATTACATAATATTCTTATAGAAAAAGTAGCATTTCTTTTTCTTGTTCTGAAACAATAAATACATGGAAATCTCAATGAAAATAAATACATTTTAAGAAAAAAACACGGATTCACAGTCTGCGTATTGAACCAAATTCCAAAATCCCATATCTGATAGCACGGGATCTATTTTCTTCATAACGGATTACGCTGAAAGTAAGGTCAAAAGCATCTGTGCAACATAAGCATTATTCTTCGCCCATCTTTAAGCTCTGCTGATTTCCAGCTTTTTGCAAATGCCTGGTGAATTACCCCTAAGCATTCCACTGGCGTTAAACTCAAGTTTCTACAAAATGATTTTACCTGACTTTTTAACTCTTAGACCAGCATTTTGCATTTTAAAATATGTTGCATCACGCTATTATTATTGAATAAATATTATTTTTATTTCATTGTTTAGCATTAAAAATCAATCTTATTTTATATTATGTTTTGTAAGATCTGGAAAGCAATATCTTAACCAAAGCTCTCTGTAATGTTATTAATCAGTGGATTGACACCAATCTGCGTTTTAAGTATACTGTTCAAAAAGAGAAGAAAAGGATTTCACGTGAAATTTGTCTTCTAGAAGCCGAATTTTAAAAAAATAATAAGAAGAAAACTCTTTGATAAATAGAGATGCCTAAAAAGAATATTTGCAACATTTTATCAGAGCATTAGCTAATATTACAAAAATAAAGTAACATCAGGAAGAATAATTTTCTACCATTTACGTAAGAGCATGGATTGCACGCAAGATTTCGGAAGAAAAGTTTATAGCAAACACTAAATGGTGTCTCTGGCATTTACTTTCCATTTTAGCTAACCATGTTTTAACTGAAAGAATTTCCTTATATATTTAAAAATGCTTTTTTACCTGTTAATGAACATCACTGCCTTAAAAAATAATACTACAGACCAATATTTCCTCAGATTACCCGGAAAATGTCGTTGTGGTTTGAGAGAACTAATGAACCTGGAGTTTATCATGGTAGAAAATGTAAGCTAATCACTGCACAAATTTTTTTAAGCAGTCACTAAGGTTGCTGTCGAGCAATCAGGGACAAATGTTGTCAATTCCTAGCGCAATTTCTTGCTAATGATAGGTATCTCATGACACAGTAGCCAGGTCAGTGTTTTGTAGAGTGGAGGGTTTTTCATTCGCATGATCAACTTCAACTACCATCTTCTTGATAGAGACAAGCACCAGTGATGCATATCCCTTTGACCTTTTTTGGCAGAACAGAAGTCGGCGTTTCCTGGCCCTAGAATATGCTTTTTATGCAAATAAAATAATGACTGCTCATAACAGTCATATTTGAGTTAAGCAATAGAAACCGCCCATAAAATTTCAAAAGTATTCTGGGATTCTTGCGCTTACAATTATTTTTTGATTTCATCATTTAATGGTACGGTGTTCGCACATTTTTAGAACGATTTTTTATGGTATTTTAAGAACTATTTTACATATTTTTTTTGTGTGTTTGAAATGTTCAATTTTATAGCTCGTATTCTAAACTATCTTTCTACATCGTAAATTCCATGACAATAATTATTTTTGTGGTATCAGAGGAGGTATTTTGTCCCATTTCTCTTGAAAAGCTTTCCAAAGTCTAGAAAAGGTTGTAGGTCGACGTTTGGAGTATGCGGATTTTAAAAGTCCAAAACTCATGGATGATTCAGAACTATTTACCAGGAATATCAGTGACAGTTATAGTCTTAAAATCCACTTTTTGTTCCATTTTTTTCCTGGAAATTAACAGGGGATTGTGATGTGCAGCTGCTTGCTTTGTTTTAGCACAGTTCTACTGATTGATGGCATTGTGGGTAACGAGATGTAATTTCATATTTGAAGTTTGTAGATAAAATATGCTCCTGATAGTATGAAGAGTTGATCTTAACATTTTTAATACCACTCTCTTTACTTTTATTTTGCCATTATATGAAAAATCAACAACAATCATAATTTCCTTAAGAAAACTTTCTTTAGATTCTTTGAACCATGTTTTAAGATTTTTGTCTCCTCTTTGATGATAATAAGTTGATTTTTTTTTCTTGCAGTCATTTAAATAGACTCAAGCTTCATTTATTGTTACGACATTTTTTCTATTTTTGTCCGGATAAATGCTTTTTATAAAGAATTCTGCGACGTGTTCTGCGTCCATCGATATGACGTTGAGAAAGATGATGAAAATTGTATATATATATATAGCCTTTTTGGGATTCAAATCAGTGTTAATAATTTTTTTTACAGTTTATACTGAGTCTTTTAATGATTTTGCAACAAATATTTGACTTGGAGGACTTTCTTTTAACATTAAAGATCTCACCTTCGCAATATTCGAAGAACTGAGTTTTTTCCTTGGATACGTATTTGGAACAATTTTTCCACTTGAAACCAAACTTGGACGGTTTTTTCTTTCTTACTAACAATATTACGTATTGTGGCTTTAGATATAAAAACAACATGGCTTTCACAGTGTCTTTAAATGATTGAATAAGATTAACTCTCTTTGGAAAGAAAAAAAAACGTAGCCTTCCATCCATCGTTTCTTTAAAAGCGCCATTTTGCATGTAAATAAAAATTTTATTTTGCAAATTATAAATTATAGCTTCAAAAATGGAATTGTGTAGAAAATGAATTTTTCCAAGCGAACGAATTTTCCATACAGCGAAATGAAATCGTTCTAAAGATGTGCAAACACCCTCTGTATTTATTCCCTTGATTTATCTTGCAATGGATGTTTATGATACAAAATGTTATTTTAGATAAATCTCACATACTGGTTTTTGTTACATTATGTCATAAAGAACCTACAATCAAGCATATTATGAATTTCCGTAGAATCCTTTCTCATATCTTTTGAAGAAAAGTAATGTAATAAAGTAATGTAAAAGTAAGTAAATAAATACATAAAATACATGAATAGTGAAAGCAGTCCAATGATTAGTAACACTTATAGATAAGGCTTACTGTAATTGTGATCACGTTGTACAAAGCATTTTTATGCAACTCATCAATTAATTCAGATTTCCATATGAAATGACACTAACAAACAACGCAGTCTTTACGTTAAAGCACATTTTTACTATAGAAATTTAAGATATCAACTCATATTACATTTTTACAGTGGAAAAAAATTAAAAATAAACTTTTCAGAACATGAAATTGGTTTTCAGCTCCTGATTTGATGACAGAATCAATTGCAAAAGAATTACTTATTAATTTTCTAGTTTTGTGTTTGCAAAAATATTCGATGAATCTTCTTGGTGACTACAAAGAACTTATAAAATGAAGTACATGAACTTTAACAATATAGTACTTCTGTTTTTATACATTCACTTATAAATTTACAATAGTTAGATTGGCCCACAGGGAAAGCAGACATTTGATGCATATTAATCAGTCTTTGAAAAAATGTTATTCCACTCTTCAAGAATTCTTTTTTGGCCTTTGTCATTAGAAAACAGTACTGCTAAATAAATACATGAAAATAAATTTGTGTGTGCAGGTGAAATAAAAAAAATATTCATCTGTTAAACTGCTTGCCAATAAAATGTTTTGATCAATATATTGGCTTTATATTTATATTTTAAGGTTTCAATATATAATTGAAAATCTTTATAAATCATAAAACTGTTAATTACTACTGTAATGTACTGAATTTTCATTATTTGTTATTTTTATCCAATCCAGTCATTAAATTTGATGTATTAAAAAACTGTAAACACCAGGCATATTTCACCGTTCAACAAACAACAGCAAAATACTTTAATCAAAAATTTAAAAATAAAATTTTGTGACTTTTGGTTAATTTTGCAGAGTTTTCATTGCACAATTCAAATGTAGAACTAAGACTAAAAGACATTTCCTTTAACCCTCATGTTACAAGATATTTTAAATTCATTCGATATTTTAACGCCGTGTTTGGATGGCAAGGATTCTTTTTCGTTACAACTAAAACTGAAATGCAATAATTCCTCATAGTAATATCCAACAAATTTATTTTAAAATTAAATGAATATATATTTTGAAAAATATTTTTAAATCGAAAAACATATTTTCAGCTATTATTAAAAAGTATTAAACATATATTTATAATTAAAAACATTAAATTATAGATTTCCACATTTATATAAATTGAAGGTCTCCTGCTGCAGTCTTTAAACTTCAGCGCAGAAACATTGGCAAAACATTTAAATCAGCAAACGATATGTTGATGTAAATGTGATTTTTTATACAATAAGCATTTTCTTGTGGCTATAAACATAAAATCAGCGTTATAGAATCCGTAGCCACCTTATTAAATTATAATGAATTCTATTTAAATACCACAGCTGCAGAGAAAGACGTCCTGATGGTCTCTTTTGATATTATGCTTTTGGGGAAGTAAAACTCTAAGTCGAATTTCTGTCTG
Source organism: Araneus ventricosus (assembly GCA_013235015.1). Classification (NCBI taxonomy): domain Eukaryota; kingdom Metazoa; phylum Arthropoda; class Arachnida; order Araneae; family Araneidae; genus Araneus; species Araneus ventricosus. The sequence goes on from BGPR01000073.1 coordinate 871,420, forward strand.
CTTTATTCTTTAAGATATATAATGAAGCACTACTAAAAATATAGGTAAGAAAAAAGAAGTGTTTGGCAAAGTAACCTAAGCGTATTAAAGGTTGCACGTAATCTAATTCTCTTAAGACCTACGATATTAATATTCATTGTGGCTCGTGACTCGCATTGTAAATTAGACACCTGAACAGTATATTATCTGCACAAGTCTCTTTCTAAAGAAGAGAAACGATGTAGCTTTATTTCACGTGGTTTTATGTTCCTGGGAGTGGTTTCAAATTATCGTCCGCTTAACAGAAATTTGGAATTATTTTTTCTAGTGAACTAACGCATTTCGCAAAAATATTCATTTCCCAAAATGAAAAATACCAGATACGCATCCTGTTTTTAAAGCCCACTTGTTGATTCAACTGTAATTAATTCATTATAATGCAGAAATTAATTTACTGCGTTTTATTTCGATATCCATGTTATCTTTTTTAGAAACAAAACATTATAATTTTTTTATCATGGCTGTGTTTTAATTTTGGATTATCTGATTTGATTTGATAAGAGTCTAATAACACCCATGAATTTGATAAAAAATATTAAAATGCTTTTAAAATAAAGATTTAAAAGTCTTTTTTTGAAATTATTAACATTTTCTGAAATTTAAAAGACAAAAATTTGGATCTTGTCTATCTCAATTTTTTTTCCTAATCTAAATGTTATAGTAAGAAATGTATTCTGATTGTTTAACTGCAAAATCCATGACTGAGTTAACCCATATTTTATGTGCAAGACTAAATAGCAATATACGTTATTAAAAGAAAAAGAATTAAATAAAATAAAGATTGGCTGAAGAAGTTATCTCTCGGGAAACCTGTTCAACCAAAGTTCATTATAATTTATGTTTATGCAAATATACCATCTTTTTATGTGCTTTCTTTTAAAAATTTTGGTTAGAACTAAAATCATTTTACTACACAAGAAGAAAATCTGAATTGCGAGTGAAAAAAGCGAGAAAATGCAATAACTATACTTGAACTGGAGAAAGACGGGAAATTTAGATATTTCTCAGCTTTATAATCATTTAAAAATCAGATTGTATGATATATTTAGTTTAATAAAAGCATTGTTATAAATTAAAATCTATGTATAATAAGAAGGAATTATTTAACGAATAGGTCACTTCTAAAATATTCTATATTTCTAAAATATAAAAATTGCAGTTACTTACGAACTTTCACTGCTTTGGCATTGAGATTATCCACAATATCTTGACAATGTCGAACTTTTTCCATCAAATTATTTGTCCTCTGGAAAATGCTTTTGCATTCAGCATCAATCGTTCCAAATATGTCACTGGCAATTCTGACAAGTTGCGCTAAATGCCTTATAACACATACCATTTGCTTATTTCCAGAAGCATTTACATCCCATTCCGTTTTACATTCATTAGGATTATAAAATACTGAATTTTCCAAGCCCGAGTTTTTTCCATTTTCAATAATCCATTTATAAAAAGGCATTTTCAATAAAGGTATACTTAAAAATATTAATTAATTCAGGATAAACGTCTAAAATAACTTTGTACAACTATTAATTTCGAACTAGCATGAACTAATACAGGCGGAACAAAATTATTGCAATCAACGCATGACGATTTTATAACTGAGAAATCGACACGAGTTTCGAGCAAATTTAGATTTTTTTTTCATTTTCCATGAAATCAATTTAGTAGCAGATAAATTATTAGATTTATATTCCTGATTCCTGCAGCACTATTAGCGAACGCTCTTTCTGACGCATGCCTGGAATAATAAGTTTGAAGTTCCCACTTTTCGTTTCGTTTGTTTACATTGCAACATCTGCTGTACGGACACCTGCTTTTCACCAACCGGGCTCTATGGCGGCTGTCTGAGTTTTGAAAGCAGAGCCGGTCAGAATTCTACCTTTCTTTTCTGGCCTCAAAGCAATTCAGGGAAGGTTCACAACTTCCTGCAGTTCGTCCCAGTCAGGTATGACAATGGGCCGTATAGGAAAGTAGATTCCCATGTTTGAAGGTTAATTCACCTGAAATCGCGAGCTTCTGGAAACCGAGAACGCTCCCTCGTCTCTTTCTGCTTCAGTTCCCATTGCTGCTTCTTTCTCGCCTTCTTAACGTAGTTAAAAATGTTTCCTTTAGATGCGTTTCGAATAAGTTTTATTGAATGTGAATCATTTATGATAAAAAAAGAATAAATTCCTAATTTTTTTCAGTAGTAGATATTTTTATTTATTAATCAAGAATTTAATGAATATTCATATGCACTGGCTCCAAAACATAATAGCAACTAATACCTAGCAGTTAAGAAACAATTATTTTGTATTACTTTTCTAATGTTTATTAATATTTCAACTGTTGAAAAAATGTTAAGCTACATTCCGTTTTTGTTGTTTATATTCCATATTGTACAAAAGATAGTGCTGAATATGAATGATAAACTGTCCAGTACTTCGATCCACTTCTCTTTTAGTCATTTCATAATACTCAAATTTAATTTTAATTTAAAACAAAGGTTTTAACCCACCAGCAGACATGCATCCTTCCACAGCCAAAGCCAGAATAGAAAATAGAAATAAGACTTACAGAAGTATTTATTAAATACCACAGTCGCAGATTTATGGGTCATCAAATTTTGAAAAGTTTCATTTTTTGATGAATATCTCCAATTCAGAATACCTCATGAATTATCTTTAATAGAAAGAATTTAAAACACTAAATATGTATCAAAGTTCAACTACCGAACATAGCTTAAAAAATTATTACAAATATATTTTTATTCCATAAATTTTTACAAATATATTTTTTGGTATATTATTATTTTTTAAATGAACACAGATGGAATGAATCTGAGCTGAACAGGAACATTGACTTCAAATTGTACCAAAAAAGAAGAAAAACACAGAAAATGTTATGATGAAACATTATGATTACAAATGGTGATAATCGATAACCGTTATAACAATAAATTATAAAGAAAAATGTGTTTTACATCTCTGTACTTAGTTTACTTGTGCAGATTTGTTTCCCTTCAAATTTTACTAGGTTTTTTCTTCTTCTTTTAGTATAAAAATACATTTAAAAAAGAACTGACGCCTGAAAATCTCGATTTTTCTGTCGTAGTTCATCACCCAATCTTCTAGGGGGGAAATGCATTAAACATCCCACCTTACTTTATAATGTTATAAAATAGCAACACTTTGTGAAACGCAAGATACTGACAGTACAAATTTTAAGTACATGAATTAAATCATGTCTTGAACCCTCTACTTTTTATAACTATAAAACACAGATAAATTATTTTTAATGATCATAAATCATCAATGTTTATGCAAAATAAAAAAATCTTACTTAGCGACTAAATAACCGATCTGGCTATTTTTAAATTACGCTCAATGCCAATTAGTGACAACACAAGTTGACAGTGCATGCCTGGCAGTTATTAGTGTGTCTACGCATCTAGGGGTGCAAAAAGAGTTCTATGAAATTAAACAACCTCGGCATAAAATATGAGGTTTCACTACGCAGAATATTGATTACTGATTCAAAAAGAATAATTTTTTTTTTCAAATGTGTCAATTATTTTTGAATTCGTCATGCTCATGTTCAGGACTATTTAACTGGGAGTAATAACATCCTATGTCCCTTACTGTGAACTCATCAATAACTATAGCAGAATTATTATTTTTTTACAGAGATAAGAATATGTATAAGTCTTGCCGTAAAGCTTTAGGCTGGTAAATATGAATACATTGGACATTAGTTAAGACTTTCTTTGATTGGAAATTTAATCTTAATTTCCAATCAAATTCCAATTTAATTTTCTTTTGAATAACCTTCAGCGCAACTAAAAAGATTGACAAGATGAAGTCTATAAACGGATTATTAGAGTAACTGGTATTTTTTTAACACGGTCTTACTTAGTTTCAAAATTTTGCCTTATTCGGATTAAGTATCTGTATATATATATAAATTTTTTTCTACTTCAGCTGGTTGAATTCTTCGAAATCTTACGCGCACACAATATATATCATGCATTATCTAAAAAACGTTCTTCGTTTCAAAGGATGTTTTATCTTTACTCTTTTGAGCATTTTACATAAAGCTTGTTTTTAAAAAATGATATTTATTTACCAATTTTTCGTTTTCAAGGCTCTTTAATCAATTCCAGATTGATAAAGCATACAAGATGAAACTAGCCGAGCTCGAACCGGTTTTCAATCAGTTAAAATCTATCGTGTTGTTTCTGGCACATATGTTTGAATATAAAATTATCTCTGGGTCGGGAGAGGAAGTAGGGATAAATAAAATTTTAATATTGAGTAAATGCGAGTTATAGAATTTATTACAGCGAAAAAATAAAAATACAAATGTTTTAAATTACTTTGGGAGAAAAATAAGATTAAAAACGTCCATATTGAAGTGTGGAACAAAAACTGCAAACATTCAAAGAATGATGTTTAAAAATTCTCATTTAGAGCTATGAGAAAGTTATAATAAGATCATCTCCGAACTTCCGAAACCATTTGTTAGCATTCTGTAAATAGACTTAAAATGAGCCAAACGTAGTCCTGAGTTGCTTGCTTTGTAAAGCTGTTTTTGCCCAAAAATATAGTGTACCATATAAAAGTATTATGTTTTTCTTTTTGGTATGCATTTTTTTAGTACAACAAGTTGAAGATTAAAGTTATTATTTTTAATCATTAACTCATAAATTACAACAGATGCTGGTCCTCATTCAGGTCTATGCATCTTTGGGCATGTCAGAGCATGCTGGCTGATAATGCCTATAGTTGCTGTTCATGTTGTTTTTTAGTCCTGCTCTTTCAGTTTCTACCCATGTATTATTTCTAACTGTTTCAGTTTCAAAAATTTCAGCTCTGTCGATATGTCGCGTTGGCCGGTCACGTTTCAAATTTATTGAGACAGTTATTATTTATTGAGTTTTGAAATTTAACTACTGTCTTTTCCTTACCACGCGTTTGGCGCAGCATGGCCAAATCTGGCTCTTATTCGTTAAACTCCAAAACTTATCTTATTAAACTCCAAAAAAAAAATTATTCATTAAACTCCATCAACTAACCAAACTTCGAGATGATTTATGAGGGGTTTTTTTGCAGTTGCTTCTGAACGACACGGACTATTTCAGGAGTCGGAATTGATGGACGCAGTTGCTGGGAAATTTAATAATTTCTTTTCCTGTATATGTATATTAAATGAGTCAGATTTAGTTTCATGTGCCTGATTCTTCATTGTCTTCCCTTTTATGAAACAGACTGTATTGAATAAATGCATTTACTGTAACATCTGCCATCGACATACTCATTTTCCTTTTACCGCCCCATCTGGATGGAATTACAATTCGAGTCACCATGACTTTGTATCCTAAAGAGTAGGGTTTTTTTTTCAAATTTAATAATTCCATATAATTAGACTTTTCCAGTAAACCCAGTAACGTATTTATGAAATAGTTTTTTGATTTGCAATTAAGACAATACTATTATCGAACATTCCTCTTGAGTTTGTTACTCACACACATTACTGTTAGCACATCGTGACGATACGAATACGAATCAAAAGCAAGCTCAGAAAAGACTAAAAGTAACTGTTCTCTCAATGGCCAAATAATGTATCATAAAAACAGAGAATGAAAATGCAGTCATTAATTTATGAGTTATTTATTTAAACTGGTTTGAAAATCAAATTCTTGGAATTAATTATGAATATTCGGCAATTCGAAAAAAGTACCTTTTTGTGCCTCTAGGCTACAAACTGTTGCATGTCTGTAAATTAGTTTCAGCGGCGAAATTTTTAATTTTTTTAAAGAGAAATTTCCTAGTTTTAGCAAAATATCTGCTTATTATGTTTTCATTGATAGATCTGAAGATACTCAGAACTATATAGTTTCAATTGTAATGTTTTGATCAAAATTTAAATAAATAGAAAACAAATAAAATCTGTGAAATACGTCGTATCAGCAACTGTTTTTAGCTTCTGGAAGAACTATGGAAAACAACAAAGAAAATAATAATATATATTATTCAAATCTTAATGAGTGCTCTTATTCATTTTGGGACATGTTATTTTTTAAAATTTTCGTGTGAAATTTCTTTATGATCAATTTTAAAAATTCGTTTCAGGCTTTCGGTATTCTAATTTTGAGTGGAAATAATTTTTCAATGCAATTCACGTACTTCTTCATACCGAGCTCAGTTTTATTTAATAATCTTTTCTTTTTTTAAAGACATTTTCTAGAGACATTTTACATTTAATCAGTGCGCAGTTAAAACTCTGCGTTCAACACAGTATACAAGATTTTTGCTATGAAAAACTAAGACAAAGACAAATCATACAAAAAGTTTTTCTTCTATTAACGTCCGGTTTTAAAGCAATAGGAGTACTATTCTGGGACGGATTGTTATTTTGAACCGTGGTCAGATGACGAGGACGACACTTGAGCTGGCACCGCCTCTCCAAACTTACGCACCACACCTTCAGGAAGACGTTTGGCCCCTATATATGATTTAACGTGCAACAGGCTCAATACACGACGGGTCTTCAGTGGAAGCGGGTTTCGAACCCTCCGGCTCCAAGGCCGACACCTTACCACTAGGCCACCGCTGCCTAATCGTACAAAAAGATTAAGACAGGTAAATTTAAAACAGATAAGGCATACTGGATTAATAAATTATACTCTGCAAATTATAACTTTGATTACTCTCGAGAAAACTGTTTCAGACAATCACGCTATCCTTGTCCAGCATCAGAATTTTAAAAGAATTTGTACATTTGCTTAGATAAGTAAGGCATTTTTTGTTATGTAAGTTAGTAAAATAGGATAGAATCTTCGTGGTATTATTCAAATGAACATGGCTGAAATAATAGCAAAACTTCTTGTCCGACTAATGGCCACAAGGGAAAAAAATGCCGGTTATTGCACTTCACAAAAATAGGGGGCTGTCCACAAATGATGTCACGCTTGGAGGGGGGGAAGGGGTTCGTGAAATTGTGACAGTTTGTAACAAGGGGAGGGGAGGGGGTAACAAGAAGTGTGACATCACACATTTTGGTCTTTTTGAAAAAGGCATTCAGGGTAGGTTCTGAGAATATGGTAGCAGCAGAAATTCTTCACCATTAGAAGCAAACCTCCCCCTGTCACACCCTTGAAATGTCCAACAAAAGATACGCCGCCCCACCTGGGTGAGTGGTAGAACTGGTAGTAGCACAAACAGGTTGATCTTATTGAGGCGCTTTTTTTTTTAAATTCAATCTGTTTAAGAGTATTTTGTGTTCATAAAGATAAGATTTAAAGCAAAGTATATCAAATTCCAAAATACTATAAATATTTTATTACTATTATATATTAATTAAGTTTTTTGTTGTAAACCTTAATCTTATTTCATACAAAATAAGTACACATATAATCATTATTATTGCTATGCTCACAAATGTCACTAAAACACATAGTTAAAGTTTAAAAATAAAATTTGAAATGTGATCTATAACGTAGTGCTTTGTTTCTGAACTACAAGTTTATGTAATATAGTGTGACATGTGACAAGGGGGAGGGAGGGGGTATGGTGAAGTGTGACAAAGGGGGGGAGAGGGTCAAAAATACTGAAAAAAAAGTGTGACATCATTTGTGGACAGCCCCTAAGCTCTATGCTATCTTCAAAATACGCTCCATTTCAGAGCGTCTCGTGAAGGTGGCCACTTTTCTGTGGTAGGACCCAACGTCAGTAAAAGAGGACCCATTCTTACTATACCTCTCGGAAACTGGAATTAAACCTTTGGCTTCTCATCCTCGTACTCCAAATAACCCCTGGCTCACTGACCATGGATGCAAGCTCAACACTAACAACTGGTTTTTAATATTAAAAGAAACATGAAAAGTGGCTTCACTTTGTTGGTGAGAAGAGTTTTATTTCTACAAATAATTACTGGGTCTTACTATTTTTAAGTAATTAATTGTGTAATGATTTCCAGTATACATTATCTGCTGTTCAATAATTTCATTATACATTATACTGCGTTATGTATAATGATTTAATTTTTTATACACAACATTAGATATATACTGAATATGCAGGGAAATCCGAGATTAAAGACTTTCTCGGAATTCATATTCTAGAAAAAATGGAACCAAATTTTCTTTAATTTACAGCGTTTCTGCGTTACCAATTAAGAATTGCAATTAATTATATTTTTCTGCGAATCCTTCTTACACTTGCAGAGTTTGTTTTTATATGTTAACTGCCGACAATGAGAATGAATCCGATTTCTACAACATACCCATAAAATAAAAATAAACTTATTTGAAGGGATTTTAAAACTTGGACGGATATTATTTTACGGAATCTCCTTAATCTTTTAGGTTGTTAAATTATAAATGGATAGTAAATTAGTAAAATTAACTATCTTATATTTAACGTTGAATTCTTTGTTAAATTCTAGCTTCTGCTCGAATTCGCAAGAGTAAGCAAACTCGTCCTTCGTAGTTCCCAATGTACCTGACCTTCATCCATTTGCTGTTTATGGAAACAGAAAGCTTTGAAATCGCTCCAGCGAAGTAAATAAAGAAAATGTTTATTGACGGTTTGCTATTGCGAGAATTTTTCTTATTTTCACTGCACAGACACAGAGCAGAGATTTTGAACGCTGTTTGAACCCTATGTTTAGATTGTGATTTGTTCCTTCCAACTTATTAGGAACTACATAAAGAAAACTGATTTTCTCGGAAATGGAAACCTAACATTACTCTGAAACTGACTAATGTTAAATGCAATTATTAAAATGGATTTAAAGTTCCAAAACAGGTCTTGATCCCTTATCGTAACACAGTTCATCGCGTAGCAGTCGTAAGGTCAATGAAAACAATTTTCACACTCTTAAGTATATTTTGATTTGGAATCTGTTCTTTAATACGTATTAGTAATTCATTAAAAGAAATCGATTTTCTTGGAAATGGAAACAACAAAATTACTCTGAAATTGGCTAATTTTTAATGTAATTATCAAAATGTAATTAAAGTTCTAAAGCAATTCTTAGCCTTTCCACCTATCAAGTTTAGGGGAAAAAATTCTCGTGTTCTTAAGAATATTTCGATCCGAACAAGAATGGAAAAACTGACTCAAATGAATTGCGATAGTTTTCAAAAGACGAGAAGCGGCGTTATTTCCTCAGAAAAGAATCAATTAATAGACACATTAAAGCTGAAAATTTTGGTTCTCCATATGCTGAATTCTTCAAAATATACTAGTTTCCGACCGGCCTCAAATTTAAGGCGGTTCAGAATCAGATACATACGCGAAATATCATGCTTCTGAATTTCGAACTTTCCTTTGCAGAAGGAATGATTCTATATTCTCCAAATTCATTTTTATCGCATTTCTAAACGAAAAAGACAATTTGTCAGGAATAGGCCGATACGACATAAGTTGCTATTAGTATTGGGCATCGATATTTGCACTTCGAGTTCAAGATGAAGAAGGGCCGACAACAAAATCTATGAGATGCTTGCATTAGAGTGCATTTGAACACCTTCCCCTCTTACCACAATGCAATGAATAAAAAGTATATTTTGTAATAGATTTTTTATCCAGTCGATTTGATAAAAAAAAAAAAAATCCACTACCTTTTCCCCAAAAATCTATCCAATTCCTTCAAGCGTAATAGAACATGATGCTGTAGTACGAGCAGAATGCATTATTGTTTATAATGTTCTTTATGAAGCTCTCTATTTTCATGTTTTGCGTATACTTTTTCTCTTTCAAAAATGTACTTAAAATTCATCGACGAAAATCTATTTTCCCAGTTATCGAGAGCCCAGCCTTGAAAGTTTTTTCTCCAATCACGTCTCATTTACGTCATTACTGTATAGTTCACTTACTCGTATACTTTTAATTACTTTTTTGTTGTTTTGTGACCGTCAAAAAATTCTATTTCGAGAATTGGATCGATTTTCACATTTTAAACTTCCCAGAGTTTGAAAAAATCATTTTTGGTGTTATATTTGTCTGTCTGTGTGTATATGGGCTCAAAAAAGGAAAGAGATAGATGAATGAAATTTGGTACATAGCCGTCACACCAGATTTATAAGACTGTATCAAAGTGTAGTCTGTCTCTCTGTTTGTCTTTGTGTTTGCAAGATAATTCAAAACTGTAACGAGTTAGATGTATGAAATTTGACATGTGACGCACATTTTGACAGCAAAATTGTTAGCCTATATAAAATTTTAGACCCAGTCGGTAAACGGGAAGAGGTACTATTCAAAAATACACACTCGATTCTTTTCACTAAATTACGAAGCTAAACACAAAACGAGCAAATATTTGTGGAAGATACGAGAAAGTCGCGAGGAGTACGCTCCCTTTTATTTGGGATTGCAATAAGCTTTTTCTTGAATTTCTTTTCATCTCTATCCACAAATGGTCGATTTATTTTGTAGTTATCCGATGTGAGTTTATTCTACCTTAGAAAGATGTTGCATGCCGATTTTGAAAAAAAAAAAACAAATGGAAATGTGTTATCCTCTTTCGTTTTTTTTTATTTTTGAAATTCACAAGTACTAGGTAGTCTTCTAAAATCAATTCGTTTTAAAATACTATAAAAATATATCCCAAATGAATATACCAAAGATGATTCCAAAAAATCATCACCAGAAGAAAAATGCTACTTACGAGCAATTCATAATACAGCAATGAAAACAAAATGTTACAGATGAACTAAGGCAGGTTATTCTAACTCAAATACAAATATGACTCAACATGTTATTCTTGCAATTTCGGTAAACTGTATTCTATACACGACCTTGCCAATTGCGAAACACACCATACTTCCACAGATTTACTGCACATGAAGCGATATTCGCCCCAAACTCGGAAGTCTTATAGAGAGAGACCAGGAGTGACCAATTTGAAGGAAATGCCCGTCTAATTATTCGAACTTCAATAAGATTTTGTCTTGGGATTGCTGCACTATCAACCAGAGTTACAGAATGCTCCATTCTGCATAGCCATAGTTGTGGTAAGACGTCTACATTGTTGGAGGTGCGGAATAATGAAGTTGAGAAGCATTTTTCGATACTTCATTCCATCGATAGAAAAAAAATGCTGTTTCAATTGGCTTGCAATTTTCGAAAAAGTTTCTATCAAATTCGAATAATACATTAAGATCACATGAGTCTTATAAATTCAAGGGACACAAGAATAAGAATTTTTAGTACGCTAAATTCGACGGTTGTGAGTAACGACGACTGCAGTGAGATAAAAGTGATTTTTACTCACGTTCCACAGTCATACATCGTGCACTTCCATTCGAGATAGGAAAAGATCAGAGAAGTACAAGCGCATTTCAGCGTTTTCTATAAGCAATTGCTAGGCGTGGCTAACATAATGCAGAATAAACTTCGGTACTTGGAGCACTTGAATATTGCATATCCATTTACGTGGACACTGCCCGACTGGTGTTAGATCTGCATATAAAATTATTTTGCACGTTCAGGGGCACAGGTGCGACAAGTAGATTAACCATAACCACAGTCACCCCGACCTGCCTAGGCATACGGGAAATCTGAATGATGGCCGTTGCAATAGAAACGAGTACTGAGGTCGGGTCCTAACGGCCAACACAGCCTCACGGCCCAACCCCTCCCGTAGGAGGTACGCACTATCACTGGAGGGGGGACTGCACCCCCCATTTCTGTAACCCTAGGCGGGCGAGTTCCTTCATATGAAACCTGAGCAACTCATCCACATTTCGTGGTGCCCACATCAGTAGGGTAACGACAAGTAGATTAAAACAGATGTGCGACAAGAAACACGACCCCGAGGTATCCTAGCAATAGCGTATATCTCGCTATTTGTTCAATGACTAGTTATAAGAGCAATAAATGTACATCAAAAGAAAATTGTTTCAAACTGTGAAAGTGAGAAAACTTTCCCCCGCGTTCCTCCTCTAGCTCTGGAAGCTTGAAATAACTGCTAAAATTAGAAAATAACATTTCGTATTCTGAAGCTGAAATTCTTGTTCAGGCTCGCACAGTTAGTACAGGTACAAGCTACGCTCCTGTTGCTGAAGATTTCTGTTTCATGATTAGGACACAAACAGAACATATAGCTATAAAAATAAATGCATGCTCTCCAGTAAAACCCAGCATTGAAAATTCCAAAGAGAAAGCCAACTACTCTCAGTAAGCCTCTACACATCTTCCTCTTTTGCGGCAATAATATTTTTGCCATTTACGTACAAACCCTGAAACTATTTCATCAAAGTATGGTGTTCCGATTTATAAAGTAGAATCTGTTAATTATTAAATCTCTCCTTCACAAAATCTTACTGATTTCAAAACAGTTTAAGAGAAGAAAGAACACAAGCTTAAAACAGGGAGCATTAATGAAACAATAAAAATATTTAAATTTTGGAAATCCTATGATTTTCAGGATGTAGGAAATTCTACACCTTCAAAGTTCAACTTTGCATTAATGTAGACTAATAACGCTCCTATTTCAACACAAGCAGTGAATGACATCACAGTTACCGATTAAAATATTAAATCCCCGTCTCCAGTAAACCTCGACCTAAATTTATGCTAAAAGATAATTTCTTCCAACACAATAGGGGCAATGACATCGAAATTAAACCTTTGAAGGAAAAACACTTAATCTCAGCAATGAGTCAAATTACACTTGTAAATTTCTAAGATCTTTGTTGAATACTTAAAATTTCCATCCGCCATATGTAATTAAAGAAATGCCTTTATTTTCAAACTGTTTTTTGTGTATTTTTAAAAATTTTTGAGGAAAGTATTTAACTTTTAAATTGAATATTATAACTTTAGAAATAAAATTTATAACTTTTGGGGGAAATTTCTTCGTTGATATTCCATTGCTAATCGAGAAACTTTTATCCTCGGATTTTATTCGTTTGAAGTAATTGTTACATAGAACTGATTTTGATTGCATCACATGATTTTCGCTTCTACCTTTTGCATATTTGTTGTACATGAAACTTTAATATTTGCTCTTAATTCTCTACTCGAATGTTCGAGTCCGCAATTCCCGCCTGTATCATATGTTTGGCCCATTTGGCCCCAATCAAATCTGATTGCTGTCATACCATAAAAGCCCTACAAACCAACCAACCTTAAATTCATTTGATACTGATTTGTCTCTTGATTACTCTTAAAAAGATTTTGTATTTTTGAAGCATGAGAGCACATCCTTTACAAACTACTAATCATTATGGGACATTTCATAGGAACTTGATAATGTTGAAGCGTTGGAGATAAAAAAGGAACCTCTATGATGTCCCGTTTTTTAAAAGCAGAGGGAAAGGGACAAAATATGGCATTTGCTCATACTCTATAGCAGGGATTCTTAAATTTTCTTTACTCATGAACCCATACTTACATAGGGAAATAAAACAATCAAATAAATTATTGCATTAACGGTACATAAAAAGAAAACAAAAATTGTTACTTTGAAAAGTAAAAGTTCGATGCTTTTTAATGGAACTTTTAAAATCATATTGCCTGTCCTTAATTATTTTTGTTAACTAATATTGAAAATTCGTATAGAAGTATGCACCATCAAATATTATGCTTATAATTGATGCACTGCTATTAAATTTGCGTCTTTAAAAGTCCTCAATTATACCCTATTTGCGGTACAGACCGCATAGTTTAAGAAACCCTATTCTATAGATATGAGTGAATAATTAGAAATAGCATTGGCGAATCCAGGATTTGGGTCGGCGGGGGCTGAAGTCATGAAAATTTTGAATCGTCGTGACGAATGTCAAACCTCATGGCTTATGTAAACCAGAACACTTTATCTTAACAGACATTATTCACCTGACAATAAGAATCATAAAGAACCATACAATACTTGCGATAATTTAATAAAAAATGTAATGAAATAAATAGCCATGAAATGTCTTCGACCGCGTCAACGTTATAAGTACAGGTGGAACGATTAGAAAAGTTGGAAAATTTTCGAGCCTGTCAAGCCAGAAAGTAATGTTGTTACGTTTTTATTCCATTTTTTTAAAAGGGAAATTAAGAACAAACAGTTGTAGTGATTTTAAATAAAATCAAGAATTCTGTCTTAGCTATCGGGGGGGCGGCACCATAGTCCCTCCCCCTCTGGATTCGCCACTGAGAAATAGGTAAGACGAAAACTTAAGTCTCACGAGTAGTTGTTCAGAGCTAATTGCTAACGACATCGTTCCTAGATGCTTAAAATGCAGATTTTCCGTGTTTCTAACTTTCTATTATACAAAGCGAAGTTATTAAAAATCATTATTTTTTTATCGTTTTCTTAAATATATCCTGAAAAATTTTGAAGTTCATCTTTTCAACTCATGAGATGAGAGCCGCGAAATTATTTTGAACGGAGATAACACTGTTGTTGCTTTGATTCCACAATAGATGGAGCCACGAAATTTTTAAAGGCTTGTTGGAAACGATTCTTAAACGTTTTCCATTTTGTCAAAAAATCGGGGAAGTATGAACACCGAGGTAAGTTGAATGGATGATCGTCAAACATAACCATAAACAAAGATATAGTGTCAACAATATCAAATAAAGTATTGATTCCTATTCTGTGTATGGATGCATTGTTAAGGAATTAGTTTCCAGTGGCGCAGCTCAGGGCCGGCCTTAAGAGGATTGGACCAATTGCTCCAAATAGGGCCCCGCGCATGAGTGCCGCAAAGAATGTACTCAAATTTATTCAAATTAAAATTGAGTATCGTTTTGATTTCAAAACATTTCATGTTTTTAAATTCGTTTGTAAACCAATGTTGTGCTATTTTTTCTTGGAGCCGGCTGAATGTTTCGGAAGTCAGTAGCCCAGAGGCGGCGCCAGAAATTTTCCGAAGGGGGGTGGGGGCAAGACATCTCCGACGGGGGGGCAAGCAAAGTTTTTCTAATTTAGGCAACTCCAAAATAACAGATAATAATTAATTTTATATTTAATTAAATGTAATTAAGTATTTATTAGCGAATTTGATTATACTAATAATTCATTAATTGGAATAATTAGCTATTTGTATAATGCCTGTGCAGTAAGAATTGTCTGACTGACCGACAAACAATAATAGAAAATGAAGAATTATGAACATAAATGTCAGGAAATGAAATGTACCACACTGTTGTTGGAAAGAATTTGCAGATTATTATCTAAATTTCATAACAAAATAAAATAATAGCCGAGACAAGTGAAAATAATTATTAACAGATTTTAAACTTACAAATGCATATCTTCATATCTCTAATAATAATAAAAGAGAATGTGTTTGTGTTTATTGGTTCTTTACAAGGCAGACCGCTGGACATTAGAGCTAAGAAATTTGGCCCAAACCTACTTTGGAGGATGGGAATGTGCACCTCGGAGCCCTTTTTTGAAATTTTATCTAGAAATTTAATTAATTAAATATTAAGCGAAATTTTGGCGTTTTCCATTAATAACTTCCAAAAATATTACAGCACGAAAATCATTTTTACGCCATCTGAAAGTTCAAAACCTTTTCAATGATATTTTATATGAAACCTCACGACCCTAGATGGTCGATGGTCGCTTCGCCATCTTAATTCTTCATTTTCGAGAAAAATCGCAAAAACACTACTTCATTGTACATTCTCTAGGAGAGGAAACCTTGACTGTGTTCCCAGTCTCAACAACTGGACCGATTTTACCAATTCATTTCACTTTGCAAGCATAGCTAACAAATTAGAATGCTCCACGTTTGTTGTGCAAGTTTAAAATAGTATTTTTATCAGTACCAGCCACAATCTGAAAATTTAAAAACTCATCTTTTTAATGATATCAATGAAGTTGTCGTATTTTTTTCTCTAATTTGAATAAATTTGTAAAAATATTTTTAGACATAATTTAAAACTTTTCTTTGTTACAATCTGATTCAAACCGTTTCCAGTGTTTACACAAATAATATTTACTGTTCAGCAACGGATTCCGAGACTACCACTTTTGGACGATTTTAACACCGGAAAGGGGTGTCAGGCAATGAGTCTTATGATCATTTCCGGAGTCCTTTGTTAGATTACGCTCAGTGAAATGTAAACATTACCCTTCCATTCTTCACTTTCCCC
This sequence comes from Araneus ventricosus, assembly GCA_013235015.1. Lineage (NCBI taxonomy): Eukaryota > Metazoa > Arthropoda > Arachnida > Araneae > Araneidae > Araneus > Araneus ventricosus. Next base: position 887,544 of record BGPR01000073.1, read on the forward strand.
CTATTTTGATGAAAATAACTCCGCCCGGCGCATGCTGAAAAGCGCGGAAGGTTTCCAAATCTGTTACTAAACAATAATTCCGTATTTCGCTTCCTAAGCTAAGGTAATGCTAATGGATTTTACTTTCTTTTTTGTTTCATCAATTTTTCTGCTAAATCTGTAAACGAAGTCCTCTAAGGTAAGAATTATATTTGGAAACATATTTAGTAAGCTCAATGATTATGGTTGTTGTGTTTTAATTCTTTCTATCAACATGTTTTAATCCAGTTAGTATGACGCAAGACATAAAATGTGTCGAGGCAAATGCTTATTTTGCATAAGGAATAAGAAAGGTACCGACGACATGCAATTAGATGTTAGATGAAACATGCAGTTACTTGATTCCATTAGGGAAGTTCATGTAGACCAGAGTTTCTCAACCTGTGGTACGCGTACCCCTAGGGGTACGCGAAGGACCAGTTGGGGGTACGCGAAATCAAAGTCCGTAATGGCGGACACAAGAAAATATAAGGATTAAAAAATTACAGTATTTTTTTCCCAAGTTCATGTGAAAAGTAAAAGTGAAAGTTGTGCTAGTCTAAAACCTACGCTCAAAATAAGAAAAAAGAA
>BGPR01000073.1:898152-994723 GCA_013235015.1 Araneus ventricosus
CATAAGCCATGAGGTTTGACATTCGTCACTACGATACAAAATTTTTATGACCTCAGCCCCCCTCAGACCCGAATCCTGGATTCGCCACTGGTAGAGGATAATCATTGAGCACGCATCCATCCAGACTGTCAGACACTTCCGGTAAGTGATGACTCTTCTTTTTTCCTCTACGTATTTTTATTTTTTGTCATATTGTTTTGTTTTCCATGTTGTTCTTATGATTGTTTCTTTTGTCCAGTGTATGTTTCTTTTTTCATTATTATTTTTTTGTCCCTTTTATATGTTTTTGTTCTTTCTAAAAAAATACCTCCATACATCCAAACCGGAAAGGAGTCAAATGGCTCTAAACACGGGGATGCAGGTGGTGTAATGCTTTTCTTATGAAAACTGAATTACGGAATAGACGATCTACTTTTCACGAAGCAAAGTCAAAATTTCAGTTATCTTCTCTTCCTTATAAAGAATAATAGTAACTATAGATACATTTATGAAGAAATTCTTCGAAAATAATAAAGTTTAATCTTTCTTTTTCGTTGATTTTAGTTTAAAGATGGGAATGTGAAGGGAGTAGCTAACAGAATTTAAAACCGGGAATTCACTGCTCAATATCACAATATAACCCGTTGTTTGTATGAAAAAAAATTCGACTGAACGGGGTATATTCTGGTACCCCCGGTTGGGTTGGGAGACGTCACTTTTCCCGTTGTTAACGTGCAGGTTATGCTTGTAAGAAAACATTTGTCCTGTCCTTTGCAGCGCGAAGCAATGGTGATGATGAGATGACAAATTTAGAGAATTTCAGCAAGGCGAAACTGAACTTGAATTAGAGGGATTATGGGATTTGAAGCAACAAAGGCTGTAATCCCCAGGCGAAACGCATAAAAACCAATCCCCCTATAGGCGCCTATGGGAATGTCTTTTATCACGCCAAGTCGATCATTGTACCCGCTAGGGTTTCCATGTTTGCTTTGATTGGCGCGAAACTGAATTTTTTCTTCATCGTGTTTTGAAAACCTTCATCTTTATTTACAATTAACAACTAATAACAAATTATTTTCAACTTTAAGACACTCAAGAAAGAATTCATTCTACTTTAAGTCACACACAAAAAAAACGACAAATCTTGAATGATAGGAGTTATGGGATTTGAAGCAACAAAGGGTGTAATCCCCAAAACGACAAAGTAGAAATGTTTACATCCTTATAACAGATTGTATCTCTCGGTCGTCGTCGAAATAGAAAAACTTTACAAAGCTTTTCTCGCCAAAAAAGCGAAATATTTCCAAATATTGGCATCGAAAACACTCCCCATAGGCGTCTACAGTGGGATTGGTTTTTATGCAGGCGAAACTGAATTTGTATTGAAATACTTCTCCTTTTGCTACAGAGTTGAGTTGTTGACTTTCGACCAGCTACGAGTTGAAAAATATAATTCATGGTCTTGAATGAGATGCAACATGATTAGTATATTAACTTTATAGCACAATTTTTCGCACGCAAGAGGACAAGTTTACTTCGACTTTCGTCGTTTGTTGAAGAAAAACTCGTATTTTAACAAAAGGCTTGAAGGATAGTATTTGTATTATGAACTATAATCCATTCTTAACTGCACCGATTTCTTGCTTGTTGTCATCATGTGATGTAAACCAAACGAAAGACAGACTAGAGCAGATTGGAAATGTTGGCCCAGGTGTTAATTATTTTAAAATTGCTTTAACTAAATTTTGTTATAATACTAAACGTTTTTAAATTTTATGTAAGTATTTGAATATTTCTTTCTTTTTTATATATATTTTACAAAAGCGAAGGAAAGAAATTCTTTCTGTAAGAAATTATCTTCTTTAAAACAGGATTGTTCTGATTTAATTTACAGTTTTGTAAATGCATAATTTTATAAAATAATTTACACTCGCAATGAATAATGTTATTTCAGTCTTGAGTGAAATTTAATTGTTGATATAAGTTTCTGTTTATCAGTTCTGTGCGCGATTTCAGTCGGAGTAACATAAAATTCAATTTATAATTTTCATTGTTTGATTCTTCATAGTAAAGTTGTTATTTTATTGCAATGTTTTTATAAAATATCTATCTCAGTTCTTGAAATTGTGTTTCTTCTACTCAGTTTCATGCTTTTCTTTCATTTGCACCATAGCTACTCTGGAAAGTATAAAATTTATTTGAACATTTAAAAATAATGTTTTTGTAACAAGCTTTAATTATGAAAAAGTGGATATTCAGTTATTGGATAGGTTATTTATTCATATATGACTATTTAATTTAGCAACACTTTTTAAAAAGATATTTACTTATACATTCTTGTTAAAACATTGTTGTCAGAATGAAATAATTGAGTATTACTGACTGCTACGAACAAAAGGCAGTTGAAAAGGATACAAATATTACTATCCATTTAAAAAAAATTCTGTTTTAATTAATAACTTTCCAGTTTGTGTTACAGTAATATATATAAGCTTTCTCTTAAACTAAATGTTTGGATGATATATCAGCATAACATAGTGATAGTAATTTAAAAGGTGTTAAAAAACATAATTTAGTTTAAAAGGTGATTTTTTATTCTATGCTTCTTTATGTTAAAAGCATTACCTAATTATATCATTTTCTTAGTATGCCAGAATTATTATTTAGTTAAAAAAAACCCACAAATTGTAATCTGTTAATGTTTTTATATTCATTTGTGTTGAATGAAATTCAATTTTTTAAATAGGAAAACATATTGGAATTTTTTTTATATTCTGTGCATCAGTATTATTGATGAGTGATATCTACATCCAATAGAAATGATTGCATCCAGTTTCAATGTTGGATGATAAACTAAATGAAACATAAAGAGGTTATACGTTTTTTTAAAAATCTTCCATAAAGTACATTTTATTATTTTATAAGGAATAATTGGCATTTTTTAAAAATTTTTGGAAAGACATAGTTTTGTTATATGTATCATCTTGCGAATTACCTAAAATGGCTGATATTTTAATTATAAATTCTCAAGCTATCTCTGTAGAGAAATATGTTTAGCTTCTCCTTTCGAAATCTGAATTTAATTTTTACAAAACAGCTATATGTAACAAAGCTTGTTTTTCAATTTATATATGGCTAATCTTTATTTTTTTTCTAATGGGCATAGAAACAATTTTTATTTTTCGTTCTTATCTCATGTAATATGAAATTGAATGAATTGATTAAATTACTTGTTTTTAATATTTATTAAGTTTATATTTAGATTTTATGGAATAGTTTAACAAATCAAATTATATACCTCAGGTATAACTTTTTCTATGGAATGTCAGTAAATGAATGGTATATTCTGCTTTTCTCGTAGTGTTTCAACCTCTTACTATTGGGGTTATAGGTATTTATTTCTAGAGTGATGGATATTATGTGTAAAGATATTTTTTTATTCGTGAGTTATCTAGAATAAGCCATAATTATCACTTCAGGAGCCTTCTTCTTTTCTGAGCTCCTAGCTCAAACTATTTATTCCATTTATCTGTTATGCCTTGCTGCTTAACTTTCATTTTAGCATTCAGGACAATTTTAAATCAAATTTCAGAAAAATATGTTGTATATGTAATTTATTAAAATTTTCCATATAAAATTCAATACTAATCCTTAGAGTATCCTTTATTTTATATCAATAAAATTAGTATGTCATATACTTATATAGAATTAGCCCATTGTATTCTCAATTAAAATATACCAAATATGAAAATAAATTGAAATATTATGTGTTTGAAAATGTATGAAAAATTGCTTCCTTGAATTTGTAGAGACCATTTTTAAATATCTTCATATATTGCTTACCAACTGTATTCACTATAAATTTTTCTGATCAAAATTTATAACAGTATTTTATTGTAAAAGATTTTTCTTTGTATTTGTAAATATTGTACAGAATAAAAGCTTATTATATATAATAATTTTTGTATTAATTATTATACTTTTAAAGTAATTATAATATTTTCTCTTATTAAACATTGCCCCTTCAGTGTTTTTATGTAAGAGATTAATAGTATGACTTTGAGATAAATATAAATAACCTGGGAGGAAAATTGTTTCTGCAGTTAGGCGTTAAAAGGAGAACTATCATGTTACATTCCCCCCTCCCCCTGAATAAGCATTTTATAGTCTGAGATTATTTTAGACTTCTTCCATTATGTTAAAATTGAATTACCAAATACTAGAAACAATTGAAAGTAATGATACACATATTTTATAAACATTTCCAGCCATTCCATAAAAATTTCCAGCTTAAAAATTCTTCTTCAGTATAGTCAATTGGTTCCCTTTAAACAAGTGATAACTCTTGTTATCTATCTTTATAGTTTTAATGAAGTGGAAAGTCGTGTAAAATATAGAAAATAATTTCATCGAGTTTCTTAATATTTCTAAATACCTTCACAAAATGGATTGTTTATGTATAATTCCTCATTTTTCAAAAGAAATTATAATACAATGGTAAAACTCATTAAAAGGCTTTTAATTATAAAAAAAAAAATATTGAAATAAATTATGTATGATCTATATGTTCTGTAGAAAAACAAATTACTGCATTATGGCATTAGCATTTTTATCAAAATTTGAGTCATGATGCTCTATTGGAAATTTGGATGATTGTAATTCTGTTTATCCATTAAATAAAAAAAAACCCTTTTAAATTAAGGAAATGTCATATTTTGTAAACAAAAATATTTAAATTTTAAAATATCTTGGAAAATCTCTGGATAACAATTAGTTACCAAGCTAGTTGTTTGCTAGAAGTTCTCCATGTTTGCATATTTGATTACCATTCAATTTTCAATTTATGTACAATTTTAAACTAAGTTTTTCTTGTCTGGCACAACATTAAAATTTATTACTGAATATATTACACAAATTTTCCTGATAGAACAATTTTTATGACTAAATTGTTTTTTTTCTGGTCTGCATACATTTTTAAAGGATTGTTTGTATATGGAGGGTGTTCAGAATTAAAGTGGACATTTCTGAGGGAACAGTTCTCAAAGTTGATCAGCTGCATTGAAAATAACAATGGACTTCTAACTATTCTTGCTGCTTAGTGGATACAAATTGAACTGTGGACTTAATCCTTATTGCACCGAAAAAATAACATTTTTACCCTAACATGACAATGTTAGTGCAAAATGGGCAAAACATGGATTTCATCCACTCTAACTCTGAACCCTCTAAGTGTGCGTGTATGAAATAAATGCTGGAAAAGAACATATTCTGTAATTCTTTTTTTAGAACTTTATCATCAAAACCATAATCTAAACTTAAAAAAGACTTCTTATAAACATAAATTAATTCCATCAGCATGGAAATCAGAAGGAAACAGATATAGAATCAATGCTTACCATCAGTACCTATCTAAAAACACAGTTGGCAATATATTATGCAATTATTTTATAGGCAGTTATTTTAAAAATATACTTTTTGTGATTTTTGAAAAAATAACTCCAGGTGTCGAATTTATTATCAACAGATCTCATTCATAACACTGGATATGATGAATGAATAAGAAATAAAGATTGATTTTTTTTTAGATTAGAAATAATTTGTTAGATTTGCATATTAAGAGAATATTATTCTAGGCCATATTTGTACCAAAACAGAATTTGGAGAAATAAAGGCTTTTATATTTATGCAGATGACTTAAAATATAAATAGTTTCTTAAGTAAGGTTTCATTTTTTAAAAAAATATCATTGTTGAAGACACAAAATAAACATAATTTAATGTAAATTTATTAGAAAGCAGTGGAGCTGGTGCTGCATATCCAAAGCATATAAAGCAGGTGCTGTATATTTTGCAATTTGATTAGTAATTCCACCTGGAATGATTAAAAAATACCTCAATTAAAATCAAAATACTTAGATGTTAAGAGAATTTTAGTATAAAATAATTTAATTGAGAAAATATTTTCACCTTACTGTTCATTTTGGGTCTGTGACTTTATGAGCTTACTCATAAATTGTATTCTATATTAGTGATTAATTTGGTCCGAGGTGGGCTAGTGATAAGGTCTCGGCTTTGGAGCCAGAGGGTTCCAGGCTTGAAACCTGACTCCACTAAAATATTTGCAGTATATGTGGACCTGGTCCATGTTAAATCTGACATTGTGAGTCAAATGTGTTCTCATTGGTATGGTGCAGAAGTTTGGAGAGAGGGGTGTCATCCTCATCATCTGACCTTGGTTCTTAATTACAAGATCCATCCTGAATAGCCCTCGTATTACTTCAAAATGGGATATTGATGTAACTAAACTAAATTAATGATTAATTGAATTTTGTATTAGTTTTAATTAATTTTTAAAAAATTTAAACTGATTGAACAGTTTTTAAACCTTGATTATTGTGCTGCAGGTCTTCTTAAACTAAGAGACTCAACCCCAGATGGTGCCAGGTATGGAAATTTTGAGATTTCGAAAGTTTGGTAATTCATTTTTTCCATCAGTACCACTAAGTATACATTATTACAAAAATCATTGAAGTTTTTTTTTTACCCTAGCGATGCATTTTTTTGAAAATGAATAATTTTTATTTTTTGTATTTCCCTACATGTTCTTCTGAGTGTTGAAAATATTGGTGGAATAAAACTGGAATAATAAAAATTCTTTTGCCTAGAAAAGGGATAATGAATGGGACCTTGTTTAATAATGATAAAAATAAATAATCAATGTTTTTTTCTATATGCTTATCTTGAAATACAAAATATTTAATATTTATCAAGATTTATGTGCATGAAAGTGTAGAAAATTGTATTGAATATATATTTATTGCTTGTTACTTTTCATTATCTGACTCTTGAATTTTTTTATATATTTGTTAAACATTTTTACTTTGCTTAATATTGTGTCATTTTATTTATTCTATGTCAAATTACAAGGATGGACAAATGCTAAGGGCCATTTTTAAGATTTCAAAAAATTTGGACTTAATAGAAATACAATGGTTCGCAATAAGTTGCGGAGAATCGCGGGACACACAATCATCGGAACTCACGTTTTGCATTGAAGATTCGGTCACTAGGACATTTAGGGGATCGTCCACAAAAAAGACAAAATTTTTGACTCACCCCGTTTCAAAGAAAGTTGATAACGAGATGAAACTTTCATCAGTAGTTATGTTTAATGTGCATAATATTGACATGCATTTTCGTAAGCAGCGCAAATATGCGGGAAGATATAAAAGTTTCTTTAAAAAATCCCAAATTTTTCCGCATGTTTTTTGCTTGTAACTTGCAGAATTATAAACCAAATGGTATGAAACTTACAGAATACGTGGCAATAGGTTAGAGAAGCATTGTATTAAAATTTAAAGTAAATACTTTGAATATTAAAGGAACTGAGTATTTTTAGTAAATGATTTTTTACTGTGCATGTGCGAAATGTAGCGTAATTTTACTTTTATGACTTAAGAGCTAGATAGATATATAGGGCAACTTATATAAAAATTCCAGTTCAATACCATTAGTTTTCTAAAAGATATCGGCATTGCAACTTGGTGAATTTTAGTACACTCTAAGAGAAGCTAAATGATGAGGGTTCTTGCTCAAACTGATATTTTTTAAATTTGCAACTTCAACTTCGAATAGTAATCGTTGAACTGTAATTTAAATTATGTATTTAACTTTTAAGTGTGCATGAGTATTCAGGGTATTCAACTTCATAAAATTCAATATTGTTTAAAAAATATCAATTTGTGCAAGAACACTCATTATTTAGCTTCTCTTAGAGTGTACCAAAATTCACCAAGTTGCAGTGCCGATATCTTTTAGAAAACTAATGGTATTGAACTGGAATTTTTATATAAGTTGCCCTATATATCTAGCTCTTGAGTCATGAAAGTAAAATTACGCTACATTTCGCACAAGCACAGTAAAAAATAATTTACTAAAAATACTCATAGTTCCTTTAATATTCAAAGTATTTACTTTAAATTTTAATAAATGCTTCTCTAACCTATTGCCACGTATTCTGTAAGTTTCATACCATTTGGTTTATAACTCTGCAAGTTACAAGCAAAAAACATGCGGAAAAATTTGGAATTTTTTAAAGAAACCTTTATATCTTCCCGAATATTTGCTCTGTTTACGAAAATGCATGTCAATATTATGCACATTAAACATAACTACTGATGAAAGTTTCATCTCGTTATCAACTTTCTTTGAAACAGGATGAGTGAAAAATTCTTTTGTCTTTTTTGTGGACGGTCCCCTAAATGTCCTAGTGACCGAACCTTCACTGTAAAACGTGAGTTCCGGTGATTCAGGGTGTGTAGCGTCATGAAAAGTGCTTAAATTTGAAAACCATTCTTAAGCACCTTAAAAGAGCTTAATTTTGAAAAAAGGGTTCTTAAAAAGTGCTTAATTTTCTCGAGAAGTGTAAAAGAAACATTCTTCTTTTTTCGTTTCCCCAGACGTTAAATACGATAAATCGAAAGCATAGTCATAAAGCTTTGTTTATCGGATGTATCAAGGAAGAAAGCCGACGAAAGGGAAGGAATTCAGGGTGAGATAGATCCAGGGGTGTCAACAGATGTTAAGATAACACTTATAGTCCAGTTAATGAAAGCCCAAAATGGGGGTGAAAAAAGGATGAAATCTTATAGTTTTGAAAATTGGTACACATGTTCGGGAGGGGCTCCTGATGAACATATTAAAAATCTCCGGTACTGAGGGGGGTGGGGAGCTCGCGCCGCCATCTTGTATTCCAACCCCCTTTTGTAGTTTTTCTTGAATATCTTGAAAACTATTCAGTTTTCAAATTACAGTTGATTTAAAAAATTAAAGGGTGTGAAATTCTCTACATATACATGCTTTTATTTTTCTTGTAGCTTTAATAGTTTCTGAAATATTTAAGAAAGACTAAAAGGGGGTATGAAATCCAAGATTGTAGGAAACTTAGAAGCCCATTATCTCGGAAACTATTAAAGCTAGAACAAAAATAAAAGCATGTTTATTAGGGAATTTTACTTTCTTTAATTTGTTGCATCACGTGTGATTTTGAAATTAAGTAATTTTCGAGGTATTCAAGGAAAACTAAAAAAAAAGAGGGATTAAATCCAAGATGGCGGCAAACTTTGCGATTCATTACCTCCGAAACTATTAAAGATAGAAGAAACATAAAGGCATGCATTTGTAGGGAATTTTGCGCTTTTTATTTTGCTGATTACATTAAATTTACAAATTGAATAGTTTCCGAGATATTAAAAAAAACTAAAATAAGGGGCATGGAATCCAAGATGGCGGCAAACTTTGAGACCCATTATCTCAAACTATTAAAGCTAGAAGAAAAACAAGAGCATTTATTTTTAGGGAATTTCATTCTCTTTAATTTGTAATCAATTGTAATTTGAGAACTGAATAGCTTTCGAGAAATTCAAGAAAAACTAAAAAAGGGGGATGAAATCCAAGATGGCGGAGCGAGCTCCCCTTCCCCCTCAGAATCGGGACTTTTAGTATGTTCATCAGGAGCCCTTCACGAACAAGTGTACCAATTTTCAAAACTACATGATTTAATGTTTTTTTTTTTTTTTTTTTTTTTTGTTGAAACCCTTCGTAGACTGGATATTGATAACCTGTTCTTCCGCTCCCTCTTTCTTCAGCAATGGGCACCGTCGTATATTCAAATACTGGAATGGTTATCCCGAAGGGGCAAATTAACTGGTAGTCCAAATTAACCGATTTATTAATTTTAAGAAATGTTGTAAAAGGTCATTTAGATTTTTATTGTCAATCTTATAAAAGTTGACTTAATTTTTGGTAATGACAATTTGCATTATTATTTTTATATTTTTGTCAAACCAAAAAGGCATCCTTTATTTTGCAATAGAAAACGTTGTGCAAATTCAGAAATAAGTATTAAAATTAAAAAATACGCATTTTAAAAATTAAAAATGTATATATTTTAAATTTTCCAATAAAACTATGCATTATTATAAAACAGAAAACATCATATGCTTAGAAAATACATGGATCTACGTATGCATGTACAAAGGTGCTTAGTTTTTCTGGTTAAGGTGCTTAAATAGTGCTTAATTTTTGAAGCAGTTTCTCACTACGCACCCTGTGATTTATATCCCGCGATTCTCCGCAACTGATAGATTGCGAACCATTGTATTTCTATTAAGTCCAAATTTTTTGAATTCTTAAAAATGGCCCTTAGCATTGTATATTAGTCGCATTATTTGATTTCTGTGTAATTTAATAACATATGCAGTACTGGCCAAAAGTATTGCAAGATTTATAAAATGAGAAACAATTGAAGTTAATTTGAATACAATGGTTCCAAATCAGTTATGGAGAATCGTGGGACCTATAATCGTTGGCCCTCACATTTTACAGTGAAGATTTTGTCATTAGTGCATTTAGGGGATTGTCTAGAAATTGATGAAGACGAAAAGGGATTTCGTCTTACCCCACTTCATAGAAAGCTGATAATGATTTGAAATTTTCTTCAATGTTTCCTATGCACATTTTTTACTTGCATTTTCGTAAAAATAGCAATCGTATTTGGGACGATATAAAGGTTTCTTTAAAAAAATACCAAATTTTTCCTTATGTTTTTTGCTTATAACACGCAAAGTTTTCAACCTAATCATATAAAACTTACAGGAAACATGACAATGGTAATAGCATAGTATTATGTTAAAATTTGAAGTAAATACCTTGACTATTTGAAGAAATATGAGTATTTGTTGTAAATAATTTTTAATTGCGCATGCGCGAAACATAGAGCAACTTTCCTTTCATAACGTCAAAGCAGGTATATAGGGCAACTTATATAAAAATTCCAGTTAAATACCGTTAAGATTCAGAAAGCTATTGGCATTGCAGCGAGCAAAATTTCTGTTGTTCTCTAGGAGAAACAAAATGGTGAGAGGTTTTCCACAAATCAATATTTTTTAAACTTGAATCTTCGAGTATCAATCGTCGAATTGCAATTTCAAATCTTAATGGTATTCAACTGGAATTTTTTTATATAAGCTGCCTTAGATATCTGGCTTTGATATTGTGAAAGAAAAATTATGCTATTCTTCGCGCATGCGCAGTTAAAAATTATCTACAAATACTCATATCAGTGGCGAATCCAGGGGGGGGCTATCGGACTGCAGCCCCCCCCGAGCTAGACTAGAATTCTTTATTTTATTTAAAACTAGCAGTACGCGCACGGCGTTACCCGTGGAATCAGGACTTCAAGAAACTGAAAAAAAAAACCTCCCGCAATGACACTTAAAATTGCAACATGAAAATGATTATTATACAGAAAGCAAAATATGCGAAACAAATAAAAACTTTAAGACACTGCCGAAAATAATAATCGAAGGCATTCAGTTGAATTGTATGACTTATCCTGCACTCTGCACCGTCAGCCAATGAAATTGCAACAATGCATGTTGGGAAGGCTTACCAAATGAAATTTTAAACGATTTCAATACGACAAACATAATTTCTGTGGTATTTAAATATATCCCAAATGAAATAAAAATAAAGAAAAAAAAAAGAGAGAGAGAGACTGAGATGAAATCTTCCACTTCAGGTTTAAACTTTGAAGCCACATTATGTAAATAGCTCCCTGAAGACATATTTAATTTTTTTCAGTCTTCTGTAACTAAAGATATCAGACGCGAAGCAAAGGGATTATGATGTCAAGTGGTTTCGGCGAAATGCATGTTGCCAGTGGAATCAGAACTTAACAAAATGAAAGAAAAAAAAATCGCCCACAATGACACGAAAAAGTTTTGAAAACAAAATCAAAACAAAAGATACAAATTATTGATTTTCCCGCTTATTTTTCTTCGCGATAATGACATTTGACAGTACAGTTATAAAAATAAGCCGATATTTTCAAAAAAAAAATTTTAGGATTTAAAAGATTGATTCCTATAAATCAGGTAAAATGTTAAAGAATGAAAACCGAATGAAATCTTAAACGATTTCAAATGGAAGAATACGCCTCGAAAGATACAGACAAATATAATTTCTATAGTATTTAAATATATCCAAAATGAATCAAAGGAGGAAAGAAAAAGAGAGATTAAATCTTCCACTTCAGGTTTAAATTTTGAAGCCAGATTATGTAAATAGCTCCTTAAAATCAATTTCATTTTTTCTAGTCTTCTCTAACTAAAGATATTTCTGGTACTCCGCTTTACGACTGTGTCCATCGAAGGAATGGAATAAATCACGGCTGTTTTTTTTCTTCCGCCAGATGGCGTAGCCAGGGCGAAAACGTGCGAAACACATTGCTTCTTCATTGTCGGCATTCGAGAAAAATTCTCTGATCCCATCAAAAAATAAATTAATTTAAAATCGAAGAAACAAAATATTTTAACCGTTCTTATTTTAAATCTGAGAAAAATAATTGATTTACTACCAAAAAAATTTTGAAAATGATATCTTTATTAGAACATCGGATGCAAGAGTTTTAAGGATTCCAGAAAATTTTAATTTTGAAAAGTGACTATTTTTAAAAAAATTCCCAAAATTCAGTAAATTGCGTTAGAAATTCGAAACTATCTTCATTAGAACGGAAATCGTGTGCTCTTTCCAATGGTTTATCTATTTTTTTCGTAGAATTATTCGAACCCATTCTGTTGAGAAATGAGTGCGAAAAAAATCAACCAAAACAACACAAAACATTAAATAAAAAATTTTCTAGATTAAATTTTAAAATTTCGGCTTCGAGGTGCATTCAGTCACCATTACGACTACCTGCGTGCCAAATTTCATAGCTGAAAGTGCGATAGATTCGTCTGGACATCGCGCGCGCACGCACGCACACACACACACACACGTCAAAAACATGTTTTTGCTAGTTATTTCATTGTGTTTTTTTTGTTAAATTATCGATAGTATTGTAGTGTTCTTTATGATTCTTATTGTCAGGTGTGTAAAGTTAGAGTTTTGGTTTACATAAGTCATAAGCTTTGACATTCGTCACGACGATACGAAATTTTTTATAGCTCGCTCCCCCCCAGACCCAAATTCCTGGATTCACCACTGACTTATATTATCTTGAATATTCAAGGTATTTACTTCAAATTTTAATTTATTGATTTGCCATTACTTTGTCATGTATTCTGTAAGTTTCGTTTTGTTTGGTTGAAAACTCTGCATGTTATAAGGAAAAAGTTAGGATTTTTTTAAAGAAACCTTTATATCTTCCCAAATATACATGCTATTTTTAAGAAAATGCATGTAAGCAATATGGGCATAGCAAATAAAACCATTGATAAAAGTTTCAAGTTATTACCAGATTTCTATGAAGCGGGATAAGTCGAAATCCCTTTTCGTCTTCTTCCATTTCTAGACGGTCCCCTAAATGCCCTTGTGACAAAATCTTCACTGTAAAATGTGATTGGCAACGATTGTATGTCCCACGATTCTCCACAACTGATTGTGAACCATTATATTCAAATTAACTCCAAATGTTTTGCATTTTGCAAATGTTGCAGTACTTTTGGCCAATAGTGTATATTGCAGCAGCTTTCTTTCAAGCATCATTGTTGCTTTTCAAGTGAAAGTGAACTTTCAGCCTTTTAGATAAATTGTTACTTTTAAAGTCTGCTTAGTAATTATCATGTGATATTATCCAAAAATATGATATTTAAACTGTTTTATTGGAGTTTTTTTCCACACTGAATCTTCTGTGAAAAGAAAGGGTGTACAGTAAAAGCTTAACTAACCGTCATGCTCGGGAAAAGCCGATTTCCGGATACCTGAAAAGTCCGGATAGTTGCGTGTGACGGGAAAAATGGAAAGGGGGGGGGTAGCATTTTTTAAAAATATTTTTTCTGCTAAATAATATGTTTTTATCATTTTGAATTGTGCATTAAATATAATTTTTAAGAATGCTTCTGTATCTTCCATAACATTGTATTTACAAAACATATTATAAAGATTTTAATTTAACATTGATAAAAAAATTAATAAAAAGTATGATCTGTAGCCGAAATTTTACCATAAATGTATAGATTGTGAAAATATAAACATATAAAAATAGCCGACGAAACTGAAAAATATTCTACTCAGCAAGCATAATACTCTTTTAAGTGATCATAAACAAATCCCAGATTGAATAACAAAACTAATTATCTTTTAAAAAATCGCAAGGGTTATTGCGCAATACGCTCGCTTCCAATTCTCCCGCACGTGATATTACGTAATCGGAATCAACATCTGCCGGTATTCGGAGAGTAAATAAATAAAGGAAAAGAAAGAGACTTAACAATCTGGAGAAGCCCTCCTCCATGAGCTTTTTTTTTAACCGATTCTGTCTCCCCCCCTTTTTTTTTTTGGGTGGGGGTTTGGGTTTTTGGGGGGGTTTTTGGGGGCAAGGGGGCGGCCTTTTTTGGGGGGGGGGGGTCTCACTTTTGCTTTTGAACACCCCACCCCCTTAAAATAAGTCTGTGTACGTCATAGTACTGTATATTGCTTTTTTTTTTCCCTTCTATGCCCTTCCGTGCGGAGCGGACGTCGCATTCTAGAAATAAATTGTCGGCGTGAATGGAACTGCGCGTGCTAAATTTTGGCGCGCGGATGTAAAATTTTTAGAAAAACTCATTTTCTAATTTTTTCCGGTTAGTTGAGCTTTCCGGATACTTGAATGCCGGATAATCGAGAATTTACTGTATTGGTATTTTCCCCAAGGAAGTAGCTAATTAAAGAATCTGAAATGTATGAAATTCGATTGGTCGAATTCTTTTAAGTTATGGAAGATATGTCCTTCAAAACGTTTTCTCCCTATGAAACAGATAGAACAGGCTTTGTAAATTTAAAGAAAAGAGACTTTATGCTAGTTTGCTATATATTTCTCTGTGTTCTCAAAGGACTTGCATCACATACCAGGTTATATAAAATAAACAGATTGATCTATTTATTGAAAACAATTAAATTAAAGTGAGAAAAAAAAATATGAGAAATAACACTGGGCCATATTTGTACACACTTCCATTTTTGTTACTTTTATAGTGCCTTTGTTCTGTCATTAGATGTATTTCATTTTTAAACACCATGCTTCAGCATGTCATTTAAATCACAGTAGTATGAAGAACTTGCTACTGCAAATACTACAGCTAAAACGATTTAAATTTTTGTTGCTTTTTATGAAAATAACTTTTGAGAGGGTGTTCTGTCCATATATACAAAATATTAAAGCAATGTCAGTGCAGTTGTTTCATTTATTTAAAGTTTTAGAAAGAATTCATTTACTGTAGTATAATCAAAATCGTGTTCATTTGTATGGGAAAGGTATACTTCATTTGAATCATAATGTTTTTGATAATTTTAAGGTGTATTTCTTAAATAAGAAAGGAAGAAAAGGATTTATATATATTTTATTAAAGTAAAAGATATATAAATCTTGTTTTATTTTCTAATTGAATATTATAACCGAAATTAATTATTATAAAGACTTAAAATACGTATTTATGGATGGTTTAAAATATTTTGTATGAGACTGAGTTGCTTAATTTTTTTTACCATGATAAGTATGCTATTGCCATAACATTTGAATGAGGATTTGCCAATCAATATTTCCTCTCAGGGAATCACTGCAAATCGAAGGCACAATATTGAACATTTGCACATTTTCAAAGGCATAGTATATGCCAAAATGAATTCATTCATTCCCAAAAAAAAGAACATATTCCTATCCATGCTGTATGCAAGAAGTGAATTTTTTGCTTTCATGAGCATCTTTCATTTTCTTCTTTATTGTAATTCTCAAATGAGAAAAATATATTTCTTGATAAATGCTCTTGATTGATTCTACTACTGTTTTTCTCTACAAAAATTAGCCAAATTTAATACATAGTAATTATAATATACACCTTCTCATTGCTTTTATAGCCATCATTCAAAACTTGAAAAAAAGTTTTTTTAATAATGATTCTTTTTCCAGTTCGGATTATTTTGGATTTTCAACATCTAACACAATGGAATATTGTGCCTTTTTATGGTTCCTTCGTAATTGCCTTTCTATTTTCAAATTTTATATCTTTTTGGCACAGATTATTGTAAAATAAAATCATCTTATTTCTGGTTTTATTTTGTACAGTGTGATTTATTAAATAAACTTCGGTTTTTTCTTTATTCATTAGAAAGGCATGGCGCATTGAAGTCTGTGTGTGGGAATCTAAAGAACATGCAAAGACAGATTATTTTTTTATGAAAAAGAGAGTCTTATAGAAGATAATTGAAAAGGATCTGTGTAGAGAGTTACAATAACAGGTACTTTTCATTAATCTTCAAGTTGAATTAACCTTGGATACAAACTTTTGAACCACGTGTATTAGAGGCGTACCTAGATAATCTGTCACTCAGGGCAGATACCAAAATGGCGCCCCTCCCACCCTTCAAATTTTTTAAAATATCATTCTTTTCTATATCTTTAAAAGTATATGCCTTTTTTTTCTGACGCTTTATGCTGGGGAGTGTGAAAATTGAAATTGCAATTAAATAGTAATTTATAAAATATTTTTCGAACTCTTAATATGATTTACATATAACTTAAAAATGGGCATTATATGCAGACAACTCTGTAATTTAAAAAGCACCAGAGTTATATTTCACAAAAATGCTTATAAACATTTTATAAAATCGTTTCGAAAGTTTTCAACGAAGTTTTACTTACTTTCACAAAAATTTTATACATTCTAACTCTTACCGCATGAAAAGTTTAAAAAAAATATTTTAACAGATGCTTGTGCGGAAATTTTGGTACATTAGCAAAATACGAAACAAACATTTATTTTGATAAATATGTACAAATCACTTAATCCTTTGTAAAGAAACAGAAAGATGAATAATAATGAGAAAATTATATAGAGGGTAGTCATAAATTATTGGACCCATTTTTAAAAATTAATTTTTTAAAATAATCTAACAATGAGGTAATGGTCTAGGTGGTCGTAAATTATTGGACATTTCCCATTTTTGAGAGCCATTATCTGCGAAACAATTAAAGCTAGAAGAAAAATAAAAGCGTGTATTTCTAGGGAATTTTACCCTCTATAATTTGTTAAATCAATTGTAATTCGAAAACGTAATAGTTTTCGAGGTATTCAAGAAAAATTAAAAAAGGAAACCAGAAAACGTGCATGAGCTTCTGCTGATCGGTAGCCAGTGCGTATTCAAATATCTCGCTGTAGCAAATTTAGAACGCCGCACAGTGATCAATTTTATAAATCCAGGTGGACAAAAATAAAAAAAAATCCATAAGTGTTATTTCTTGGTTTCAATTGCTTTATTGGCAGCAAAAAATTCCCATAAAGCAATAAACCATCTCTAATTTAAACGATTAGTTCCTGGAATTTTGCCTGTAATAGGTAAACGTTTGCATATTGCGACAGTACATTTTATGATCTTTTAGAAGGGAGATAAGTGATTTGTGTTATTTGTTGTTTGACTTATTTTAAAATAATATTTGTGTTTATATAGTCATTGTGTTATCCAAGGTTAGTATTATATCTAAGTTTCATATATATGAAATACGAGCGATTTCACCAAATGTTATTTGGAAAGCAAAAACATTTTTTCGCAAGTCTTCGCCTTCTAAATGATATTTTTATATACTAGATGTATTGAAGAAAAAGAGTACTAAAGATTATACCCGGATCTGTCCGGGAAACCGGAATTTTTTAGGAACTTTGTTTCCATATATACACTATCTGATCAAAAGTATCCGGACACTTTCGGATTTAAACATATTTCAGAATTTTTCACGAAAGGCTAAACTGACTGCCCTTGAACTTCGACCATGTAAAGAATAGACTCTAACTCGCATTTTACAGTGAAAATTCGGTCCCGAGAGTAATTGGGGACCGTCTACAAATTGATGAAGACGAAAATTATTTTGGCCCACCCCACTTCAAAAAAAGTTTATAACGGGATGAAACTTTTAGCAATGGTTATGTTTAATGTGCATAATATTTACAGGAATTTTCGTAAACGCCGCGCAAATATTTGGGAAGATATAAAGGTTATATTATACAAAACTTACAGAAAAAATGACAATATGTTAGAAAAACATTGTGTAAAAATTTGAATTTTTTTTTCTTGAGTATTACAGGAATTATGAACAGTTTTATTAAATAATTTTTTACTGTGCATGCGCGAGACATAGCGTAATTTTTCTTTCACAACTTTAATGCCAGATATATAGGGCAACTTATATAAAAAATTATGTTCAATATCTTTAATATTCAGAAAGATATCAGCATTACAACAAGAAGAATTTTAGCTCCTATCAAAGAGAAGCTGAAAGATGAGTTGTACACAAATTTATATTTTTTACACTTATATTTTTGAATAGTTGAATTGTATAGTGGTTAGAAATATGCTAAATACCAATGAGCACTTATCAATTACATGCATAACTTAAATTCCAGCTAATTAGGCACTATAAATAACAAAAAATTATTACTTTAATTATATTATTTACGTGATTATTAACAAGCTACATATTGTTACAATTTTATGGCCAAACAATCTTTTTAAATTAATTTCTTTTATGGGCAAAATTTTTTTTATCTAATTCATCTCTCTTCTTAAAATATTTTAATTTTTCTACAAATATATTTTTTATTCGTTACAAATATTACAAGTGTTCATGGGTATTTAGCAAATTTCTAACCACTATACAAATTGATATAATTATTCAAAGATATAAGTTTAAAAAATATCAATTTGTGTATAACCCCTCATCTTTTAGCTTTTCTTCGATAGGAGCTAAAATTCTTCTTGTAATGCCGATATCTTTCTGAATATTAAAGATATTGAACTTAATTTTTTTTATATAAGTTGCCCTATATATCTGGCTTTAAAGTTGCGAAAGAAAAATCACGCTATGTCTCGCGGTATGCGCAGTAAAAAAATGTTTAATAAAAATGCTTATAATTCCTAAAATATTCAATTTTTTTTTCCAAATTTTTACACAATCCTTTTCTAACATATTGTCATCTTTTCTGTAAGTTTTGCATAATGTAACAGAAAACTCTGCATGTTCTAAGCAAAAAACAGGCGTAGAAATTTGGGATTCTTTAAGAAAACCTTTATATCTTCCCGAATATTTGTACTGTGTTTACGAAAATCCTTGTAAATATTATGCACATTAATTATAACCATTGCTGAAATTTTCATTCTGTTATAAGCTTTCTTTGAAGCGGGGTGGACCAAAATTATTTTTGTCTTCTTCAATTGTAGACAGTCCCCTAATTGCCCTCAGGACCGAATCTTCACTATAAAATGTGAGTTAGTCTATTCTTTACATGGTGGAAGTTCAAGGGCAGTCAGTTTAGCCTTTCGGGTGAGATTCTAAAAAATGTGAAAATCCGAAAGTGTCCGGATACTTTTGATCAGATAGTGTATATGTGGAAACTAAGTTCCTAAGAAATTCCGGCTTCCCGAACGGATCCGGGTATAATCTTTAGAACTCTTTTTTTTTCAATACATCTAGTATATAAAAATATAACTTAGAAAGCGAAGACTTGCGAAGAAATTTTTTTTGCTTTCCAAATAACATTTAGTGAAATGGTATAACATCCATATATTTTTCATATATTAAAGATATATTTAACACTCGCATTTAATATATGAAACTTAGATATAATATTAACCTTGGATAACAAAATGTCTAAATAAACACACTTATTTTAAAATAAGTCAAACAACAAATAACACAAATCACTTATATCCCTTCTAGAAGATAATAAAATGTACTGTCGCAATATGCAAACGTTTACCCATTATAGGCAAAATTCCAGGAACTAATCGTTTAAATTAGAGATGGTTTATTGCTTTATGGGTATTTCTTGCTGCCAATAAAGCAATTGGAACCAAATAACACTTGTGGATTTTTTTCTATTTTTGTCCAGCTAGATTTATCAAATCGATCACTGTGTGCCGTAATGGTATGCCACCTATCTGGAAAAATACTTTTTTATTTGCTCTCTCATTTAAAGAAAAAAACGCAGGTGTAACATTATTAGTTTTTCGTAATAGATTTTTGAAATGGATCCAATAATTTATGACCACCCTGTGCATAACTTTTTTTTGTCTGGAGACTTTGCATAGAAATTCTAATTATTGAAATAAATCTTATGTTAACGCAGATAAAATTGTTCAAAATCTTTGATAATAAGTTGTATGTATAATAATAAACATAATTACTTCTCTTTAAGTATATCTATCATAAATATACTGAAGTATATGCTGAAAAATTTCTAATAGATTTCCAAAAGTGGAATTTTTTAAACTTAGATTCACTCACTTTTAACTGCATGAAGCTGACCCTTCTCTACTATAGTTAAGAGATAGCAGAGAAAGGGGTCATCTAATTAGATGGTTGAATGTCAGTCGCAGGTGACAGATTTTCATTCACAATGGCTACCGATCAGCAGAAGCCGATGCACGTTTTCTGGTTTCTTTTTTTAGTTTTTCTGGAATTCTCGAAAACTCTTCAGTTTTCACACTGCATGTGTATTAACAAATTAAAGAGCGTAAAATTCTCTACAAATAAGCAGATAATGGCTCTAAATAAATTTTTGATTTCCCGTAATTTACGACCTCCTGGACCACCGTAATGGTGTGTTACCTATCTGAAAAAAAACTTTTTAAAATGCGCTCTCGTTAAAAAAAAAATGTAGTTGATACAGTATTAGTTTGTTTTTTTTAATTAATTTTTGAATAATGTCCAATTCCTGGACACCCTGTAGTATGATAATTCAGTTTTTTCAGATTTAACATATTTAGCAAAAGAGGGTGGCGGAGGACGCAGTCTGATGGCAAAGTTTTAAGTCTCCTTGCTTGAACCCATCTAGGGAGATCAGCCTTCAAAATGTGGAAGGTTTCGTGGGCAAAGACATCATTCCAGACTTAACCAAATCAACAGTTTCAACTCGTATTGTAATTAAAAATGAAACACTAAAATTGAAGTAATTTGTGTAAAACTTAAATTTGGAAAGATTTTGCTAAATGTTTCGTTTTGTACTTTGGTGAAACCATTGCATTTTTTACAAATCTTGGGAACAAGAGCTTTTAAAAAAACGTCCTTTTCTTTTAAATATTGTGCCAGGGCATGTACCCTCTATTTATGCCACTGTGGAGCATATTTATATTAATATTCTCATAAAAACTTATATCCAACACGATTGAAGGGCAGTAAAACTCTTTCAGTCCTGACTTTCAGTAACACAATACTTAAATCTCATAACATTGGCAAATCCAGGATTTGGGTCTGGAGGAGGGGGGGCTGAGATCGTAAAAATTTTGTATCGTCCTGACGAATGTCAAAAGCCTCATGGCTTATGTAAACCAAAACATTTTAACTTTATAGACTTTACTCACCTGACAATAAGAATCATAAAGAACACTACAATATTTTCGATAATTTAATAAAAAATATAGTGAAATAATTAGCTAAAAAGAGTTTTCGACCACGTGAATGTACAAGTACGAGTGGAATGACTACAAAAGTGGGGATATTTTCGAGTCTGTCAAGCCAGAAAGGAATGGTCATGTTTTTTTTATTTATTCATTTATTTTTTTTAAAAAAAGGGATATCTATTGTTTTAACTGTTGACTTATGAATGGTTCATAGTTGAAGTGGAGTACAATATTAGTTTTGAGGGTGGTTGCATGATATAAATTTTGATCCATGTTTTGATATTGCTGACTTATTGAAAAACTTTTTAAAATGCACTCTAATTTTAAAAAAAAACCCGTAGTTGTAACATTATTAGTGTCTTTAAATTAATTTTTGAAATGAGTACAATAATTTATGACCACCCTGTATATTGACCCTCCTCCTTTAATTAAATAAATTTGGTTTTTAAATATCTGTTCACTTTAAGTTTGATTTAGTGCAATGTATTTTAAGCTATATTCTAGCACATAGTATATAGAATTCTTATTTTTTATTAACTCCTGATCCAACTTAGTCCAAATTAAGTTGAGTTTGCAGGACTATTTTACATTAAAATTTTCTTATCTTAATTTAATGCTTGATTTATAGGTGTATTCTTGTGTACAATTATCATTTGGGATCTTAATTGAAATGATTCTTTTCCGAAATAGTCTTGGCTTACATCCAAAAATAAATGTATGTACATACTTTGCTTCAAGCAACAAAAGCTATTATATTTTGAGATCTCTGAAATTTAAATGTGAAGTGGCTTTAAGAAGTTAGGTTTCTTTGCTTGAATCAAAGCAGTCTTGTTGATCATGCTACAACAAATAGAAATAAAAATTTAATTTTGATAAGTGAAAAAAAGTAGCAAGTAATGAATCGTGTTCAGTTACTTATAAATCTTATTGATGCTGTGTATTATAAGTGTGCAAGTGTTTACTTCTCAATTAATATTTTCAACACAAATTATCATGAAATTTACTTCTGTTGATTTTTCTTTGTGATTATGGTTACACTATAAGTATTATTTGTGACTATGATTATGACTTTTGATTATATTTTTAGCAAAAAATTAATGAAGAAATAACTTTTTAAAGGTTCAGTTCTTAAAAATGGCTGGTATTGCATTGGATGAATATGAATTGCTAGGAGATGCTCGATATCGTTCCTACATATCAAGCATTGACAAAGCTTTAAAAAACTTTGAATACACAAGTGAATGGGCTGATCTGATCTCAGCTCTAGGGAAATTAAACAAGGTAATAAAATTTATATTTATTTTTTCGAGGTTATAAATTTGTGTTCATATTTAGCTGTTTATGTTGAATATTCATCATTAAAATATTATATACAGTTGCATATTTGATTATCTGGTCATAAAATCAAATCCTCTGCTTAATCCTGGAAAAAAAAATTATATTCTGATTTTTTAAAACTTCAGATGAAAGCTAATATTTGAATATTTAGTTGGAAAGGGGGAAAAAAATATCAAATTTTTTTCTCTGCATTTTGTGTAGAATGAGGATCATTTTATTAAATTGAAAATCAAAGTACAACATGTTTATAGTAGCATTTTAGGTAGTAAAAATAGTTATAAACCCTTGATAAGAATTTAGCAGGAATTCTTTTCTTTACCCTTTGTAAAGATTCATGGACCAAGCACACATTAAAATCTGTTAGAGACAAGTGGTCTCCTGCTTGTGTGATGTGGGAGCTTAGAGAGGTATGCCTTGCCATCTGACCACAGCTTGAAATTATGAGATCTACTGCTTAGTAATAATTTCTAATCCTTTAGATGATAATTTATTAAAAGTTGTGTTTGTTATAACACTTATATATTGCTACTGTATGTACTTCCATTTATATTTTAAATACAATGCACCAACTGTTTGTTCTTTGTCATATAAAAGAGAGTTGCTAGGTATTATTGCAAATTTTATTCTCTTTTAATTATTGCTCAAATAAGGCATTTTAAAATGGAACTAAATGTTTATGAGCATATTGTTGCATTTAAATATGATTATGTAGTCATTTGTATGAATATTTTTCACTTTGCTAGCTTCTTATAATTCTTCAGACCAAGTTAATCCAATTTTTAAAAATGTGTAACATAATAGCAATACAATGAATTCAGTTCTTTTTCATAACACTACTTTAGCTGATTCTCAATATAAAATTTTTCTTTTTCAGGTTCTTCTTAGCAATGTCAAATATTCTATAATTCCAAGACGTATTACTATAAGCAAAAGACTTGCTCAATGTATGCATCCAGCCCTGCCCAGTGGTGTGCATTTAAAAGCTCTAGAAACTTATGACATCATATTCAAATGTATTGGACCCCAACGATTAAGTCAAGAGTTATTTATTTATAGTGCAGGTCTTTTCCCTCTGCTTGGAAATGCTGCCATGAACGTGAGACCTTCCCTTCTTACCATTTATGAAAACCATTTTGTACCTTTGGGTGTTAAACTAAGGCCTGGACTAAATGGATTCTTAATTGGAGTTTTACCTGGCCTAGAAGAAGGTTCTGAGTATTATGAAAGGTTTGTAATTTATTTTTTCTTGTATACGTTTTAGGATGATAAAAACTTGGTGTGAGTGTATGTTCTTTGTTTGTATATTGTTACGAATCTGAAATACTGTTTCCTGCTATGTTAGTCTTATGGCAGGAAAGAGAGTTTTACAGAGGTTTTTACTGGAGGTCAAGCCAGTGAACCCCGACCTTGGCGACAAATGAAGCTTCTAGAAAGTGCAAGAATTATGGCCCTATCTTTACGAGGAACGGAGATATGATGAGCCTGTGGTATTCTGTCACGCCCTGTCAGAAAAGCTATAAATACCGAGGAGCTCAAACTAGTGAATCAATCTCTTTGGAGTTTTGTCCGCATTGCAAGGTGGGGAACTGAGAGACACTCAGCGCTATTGAAAGTGCTGTTATTAGTGATCTGCTGTCTACTTGTGTTATTAATTTATAAAAGTGCTATTTAGATTTTTCACTTGTGCTACATGTTTTCCTGGAATATTCGTGGAATAAAGAATCGTTTTTTATTTTCTTTCTTGTTGGACTATATTCACGTGCACCCACCCGATGACTTTTGTAACACTGGTGTTACAAAAACTGGTGTCAGATAAATTCGAGGAGCTGTTCACTATGATGGCAGAGATGCGGTCTAGACAAGAAGAAATGAAGAATAGAATGGCCTATGCCGAGTGCCCTCTGGATGTTCGGGAGAGCTTAATAGCCCAAAACTTCGTCGACGCTATCAGAGATGAAGACACGCAGCATTCAACGATATTGATGAAGACAAAGGATTTGAAATCGTCTCTGGCATATAGCTCAAAGTATGGGGCTGCGAAAACTGTTTCGAAGACATCCAGACATGTAAAATCAATAGAGAATGAGATCAATAGAATAGAGATAGAGACACTGGTAAAGAAAAAGATGATAAATTTGAGTATCTATTGAAAATGTTGGAAAAATTATCGAGCAGTTTTGTTGGTAGGAAGAAAAACGCTCCTTGACGAAATCTGAACATGATTTGTTGGAAGAACTATAAAAAGGGGTACGTACAGAGAGAGGGCCAAATGATTACCCCCCTTCCTGAGAAACTAACTTACGGCCGTCTTGTGGGGCGAAGGCCGCATTTTCTGAATAAGGCCCTGAAGAAGGACTGAAAGATTCAGCACTTAGTGGAGGTAAAAATGGATTTTACTTGGACGGATCTATTTGTGGTATCCCATGCTTGATGCTGGTGGACATAGGTGCAAATGTATCTCTTTTAAAAGCAGACTTGGTCTAGAAATTTAAGGAACAACATATTTACACGGCTTCTAACATTTCTTTAAAGACTGCTACTGGTGAAAAAGCAGAGATACACGGGAAACTGAATGCATCAATCGAATGTGGATCCAGACTATTCCAATACAGAGTCTACTTAGCTGATATCACCAATCCGTGTGTTATCACCCTGGATTTTCTTCAAAAATTTAACTTTACCGTAGACTTGGAAAGGAATGAGATTCGGACAGGAGGAGAGGAAATTCTCTTGTTTTCAATCAGTGTACAGAATTCAAATGTATGTTTGTATTAGCGAAAGAGAGGTCTAACACCAGCGAGATTAGAATTTCTTATCCAGGGTGTTACCGAAGTTTCTGGACAATTTAGATATGCTGTTACGTACTTTCTTAGCCAAGTCTCCCAGAAAGGTGTCCTTGTGGCGGTCGCACTCGTTGATTTAAAAAGGGAAGCCATCCCCGTTCGAGTTCTGAATCTGGACAATAAACCCAAGACTGTCGACAAAGGAGCTGTTATTGCGATGTGTGAGCCAGTGGTGGATATCATCACTCATCCTCAAGAATTTTCCGAAGCACAGCATCTCCCGTCGATCTTGGAGAATCTTGAAGGAGTTGATGAAGAGCAGCGAACAGTACGAAAATTTCAAAACTTGTTTTTTACCTGTTGCGCTGCTATAATGTGACCCAATACAGGTAATCAACCACCAATCAAACAATATCCAAGACGTTTGCCTCTTGCAAAGAAAAAAGAAGCTGATTGTCTAGTTAAAGAAATGGTGGACAGTGGAATCGTGGAATTGTCAGGACCTTGGGCTTCGCCTATTGTGCTTGTTAAGAAGGAAGATAGATCGACACGATACTGTGTTGACTACAAGAAATTAATCGAAATTACGAAAAAGGACAGTTACGCACGAATGGACGACACCTTGGATGCTATGAACGGAAGCCAATTGTTCTCGACATTGGATCCGAAAAGCAGATACTGGCAGGTCGAGATCCGACCTGAAGATAAAGAAAAGACTGCCTTCACCACCGGACAAGGACTTTGGCAATTGAAGGTAATGCCTTTTGGACTTTGTAATGCCCCTGTCACATTTGAAAGATTAATTGAGACAGTTGGACTTTCGTTTGAAGCCTGCTTAGTGCAATCTGGATGATCTTCTGATTATACGACGAACATTTAAGAACATTTAAATAATATTCGGAAAGTATTCCAGAAACTACAAAAAGTTAACCTTAAGCCCAAAGAAATGCAGATTATTCCGAAAGGAGGTTGCTTATCTGGGACACGTTATTTTAGTAGAAGGAGTTAAAACTGATTCAGAAACAATTAAGGCAGTAGTTGATTGGCCTCTTCCAGAGACAGTGCACAATCTCCGGAGTTTTCTTGGGACTGTGCACCTGTTATTGTCGTTTTGTTAGAAACTTTTCAACAATAGTACAGGGTTCGTACGCGTCCTTAAAAGTCCTTACTTTTACATTTAGTCCTTAAAAGTCCTTACAAATCCTTATTTTTATTCTCCATTTTTAAAAAGTCCTTGAAAGTCCTTACTTTTTACTCTGTCATTATTAAAAAAATTTAAAATTTCACCAATTATCGTTTTTCTAATTCCTCCTTCTCGACGGCTCTAATCTCGGTCGCCGTGGCTCTCGCGGAATGGGGTGGGGGGACGACACTGCTCGCGTTCTACGAATTCATATCCATCGCATACACTTTGGGAAATAAGGGAGGAGCTACAGATGGCCTTTATTGGTCCATGGTTCCATAGGAATGATTGTCAAAAGTGCTGTTACCATTTTTAGAACAGTATCAAAGTGATAAACCTTTACTTCCATTTTTTGCCAGTGATGTTTTTAAATTTTGTTAATGATTGCATTCAACATTTCAAAATTTTAAAACCAGAGAATGAAAGAATTGAGAAACCTGAGACTTTATGCAAATTCAACTTCAGTGACCCAAACTTGTATAATGATAAAAGTTAAGTGTATTTAGGATTTGCTGCAGAGCAACTAATAAAAGAAAAGATAAAAAATAAGGAATTAGAAGACAAGGATGTTTTCATACTCAGACAGGATAGTCGGAAAAACATCATAACAATGATAAAACATTTCATGCAGAAATGTCCTGTGAATTACGGACTAGTAAGACTTGCGATTTGCATTGATCCACGAGTAATGGCTGAAAAAAGCACAGGAAAAAATGGAAAAGGTATTGATTGTATTGTCGCAAAATAAACGTATTTTGGGAAAAGATTGCGACGAAATTTTGTTACTCTATAGATTTTCTGTTAAATATTGTAAAGCCAAATTCATTTGAATTTACTTCTTTCAATCCAAAGAGTGATTCCCTTGATAATTTTTTTACAAACTTATTTTAGCAATAATCATTATGAAAAAGTTTGGAAGATTATCAAAATGATATTAATACTGTCACACGGACAATGAGGTTTTTCGGTGAACAAGGTCCTGGAAATAGAAAATTTAAAAGATGCTTCATATATTTTCCAGCGTGTAAATCATGAATTTATTAAGCTGTCTGGGATATTTATGACTTAAAAATTACTAAAGAAATGAGGACGGCTGCCACCTCAGCTAGAGCAAAATACATGCAGTATTTATTAAGTGAAAGATCCAAAGAAAAGACTGAAACAAAACAACTGAAACTAAAAGCTCTAGAGGAGGAAATAGATTTTTTAAAACAAAAGAAAATGTTCCTCCAAACGGACATGCACCAAACAAATGAGAAAGCAAATGATTTAGTTAATGAGGCTGAAAAGTCAAAGGACATAAATTTATTTATTCAATCGCATGAACTAAGAAAAACAATTTCTGAAAAAGAAATTAAAATAAATACCTTGGATGTAAAATTGAATGAAAAAATTTTGGGAATTAAAAGATATTTAATTTGATTGCCAGTGTCATGGGTTTTTTTCATCAATTTATTAACTCCTATTTTTTGGAGTTTT
This sequence comes from Araneus ventricosus, assembly GCA_013235015.1. Taxonomy (NCBI): domain Eukaryota; kingdom Metazoa; phylum Arthropoda; class Arachnida; order Araneae; family Araneidae; genus Araneus; species Araneus ventricosus. The sequence goes on from BGPR01000073.1 coordinate 926,343, forward strand.
GTTGTGTTAAATTTGTAATGTATCTTCTATGTTTTATATTATAATTTATCATCTAATAGGTTGAATTTGCAAAAATGAGACATTTTATTTAAAAATGCGCGCGACACTTCGTTAAGTTTATTCAATTTAGAGGTCCTTATTTTTTGGTTTTTAGTCCTTAAAAGTCCTTGATAGTCCTTGATTTTCTTTTAACGAAATGTGTACGAACCCTGTAGTAAAACCTCTACATAAATTGACTGAAGCTAAATCAAATTTTAATTGGACAGAAGGATGTGAGAAGTCTTTCAATTGTCTGAAGCATGCTGTGACAACTTCTCCTGTTTTGACCTATCCGCGGACTGATAAAGACTTCATCGTGGATATTAATGCTAGTAATGAAGAAATAGGAGCCTTCCTTTCCCAGATAATTGGGAACGAAGAACGTGTCATAGCTTACTTCAGTAAGAGTTTGGGTAAGCCAGAAAAAAAAGTGTTGTCACACGTAAGGAAGTACTAGCTATTGTTAAATCTATAGAACATTCCCATCACTACCTCTATGGATGGAAATTTCTTTTTCTGGACTGATCATACCTCCATGAGATGACTTGAATTTTAAGGAACCTGAAGGCCAGTTAGCTAGCTCACTGGATCCAAAGACTTCAAGAATATGATTTCGAAATCCAGAATCGAAATGGAACTTCTCACGAAAATCTCGATTCCCTCTCTCAAAGACCCTGTAAAGCGAGTTGCGAACATTGCTCGAATGCCGAGAAAAAGTTCGGAATGGAAACGGATATATCCGTGAAAGTTTTAATAGCGACAACTGCGGATTCCTGGTCTTCAAATGAGATCCAAAATGTGCAGTTGGAAGATCCAAAAATAAAAATCATAAAAATTTTGTATCGTCGTGATGAATGTCAAACCTCAAGGCTAAAGTAAACCAAAATTCTTTAACTTTACAGACTTGATTCACCTGACAATAAGAATAATAAAGAACAATACAATACTTTCTATAATTTAATAAAAATTACAATGAAATAACTAGCCAAAAAATGTCTTCGACCGCGTCAAAGCTATAAGTACAAGTGGAATGACTACAAAAATAGAAAAATTTTCGAGCCTGTCAAGCCAGAAAGCAATTTTGAAACGTTATTATTATTTTTTTAAAGAGGGAAATTAAGAAAAAACAGTTGTAATGATTTTAAATAATAATAAGAATTCTGGCTTGGCTCTGGGGGGGGGGGCTGTAGCCTGATAGCCCCTCCCCTGGATTCGCCACTGAGCTGTATCCGAAGAAAAAGACAATTCCTCTCAAAACAAAACATGGAATACGCTTGGCCTTTGCAAAAGAGCATATTTTGAAGGTTTCACAATTCTGGGACAGTGTTTTATGTTCATACAAAAGCAAATAAGATCTTTTTGGATAAAAAAATGTAAAAGAGTGTGGGGACAATCAGGTGAGGCTCTTTCTACTTTCTGAATATACTAGAGAGATGAAACACTGATGCGGAAATATGATGGTATGGGCTTGTTTCCCTCTAAAGGTGCTTGTGAAATTTTTATGATCAACGGTAAAATGACTAAGTATTTACGTCGATATCATGTCCCAAAATCTGAAGAAATCCATCAGAAATTTGAGAGTGGGTTGACTGTATAACTTTCAACGAGATAATGACCTAAAACACATGTCAAAGATTTCCAAAGATTATTTCTCAAAAAACAAAATTAAGAAAGTGAAGTGGCCGTCACAAAGACCAGGCCTTAATCCCATCTAAAATTTATGGTCAGCTTTGGATCAGAAATTCCTTTTTGAAGAGAGAAGAAATTAAAATCAATTTTTTTTAGACGATCAAAATTGAATGGCGCAGTATCAACCAATAGTCCAGTCAACGAAGGAAAAATAGAAAAAAAAAAAAAAATGGTGTAGTTTTGAAATTTGGCACAGTTGTTGGGCTTCAGTGGCGCAGTCCCTCCCCAGAGCTAAACCAAAATTCTTGATTTTATTTAAAATCTTGACAACATTGTTTTCTGGTTTGACAAGCTCGAAAATTTTTCTACTTTTCTAGTCATTCCACTTGTACTTGTAGCGTTGATGCAGTCGAAAACATTTTTTGGCTAGTTATTTCATTATATTTTTTTATTAAATTATCGCAAGTATTGTATTGTTCTTTATGATTCTTAATGTCAGGTGAATAATGTCTGTTAAGATAGAGTGTTCTGGTTTACAAAAGCCATGAGGTTTGACATTCGTCACTACGATACAAAATTTTTTAGACCTCAGCCCCCCCCCCCCGCACTCGAAACCAGGATTTGCCACTGTTGGGGATAGTGCCCTAAACGACATACTAAAAGTCCCCGCCGGTGGTGGTGGTGGGTAAGGTGTTTAAAGGGGGATGTTTTCAGTCTTTCTTAAATATCTCGAAAACTATGGGTTCTAGCGAAAAACAATTACAAAATTAAACTACATGAAATTTCCCACCAAAGAAGTCCTACATATTTTTCGTTGGATGAATAGTTTAGAAGATAGAGGGGGATTTAAAAGTGAATATTTCTAAAATTAATTCAGCACTTTTAATTGATTTTACAATAAGGAATTTTAGAAATAAAAAACCTTATGCCTATGTAATAATTATACAAGGGTAGTATTGTATGTATCGGGAGTAGGCTGTGTCAGGACGAGGGATTTAATGAACAGTCATACTTTCTGCCTCTCCTTACGTCCGTTCCCCTCCACAAGATCCCTTCTACTCAGTCTTTTGGTTCTGTTAACGCTACAAATGAGTGTATTTAGATACTATAATCTAAATATGCATATGTACATGCTGACTTTAACTTAAAAGCTCGCAATTAGTCTGTCACAGTTCAACAGGAACATTTTCTTGCCAATGGAAGGAATAAGACCAGGCTTATTCAATTACTAACGCAGAAAATGGCTGCTAAAGGCTTATGCTTATATTTATATTCCGGGATGTAGGTTAGAGAAAGCAATTTCTCATCCCATTGTTGCTATAACAGGGCAAGACGCAAACCTAGTCGTGTTACTGATTGCTTTGGCACCACCAGAAAGTAAAATTTATTTTATGAAGCCTGGCAAGAGAAAAGTCGAAGCTAGATTATTTTCTACAAGAAAGTTCCAAAAAGAACTTTCTTTTCCCCAAACCATCCTCCTTCCCCATGCATTCAGTGGCTGTGACATAACATCAGCTATTTATAGGAAAAGCAAAGCACTATAGTTACGTTGTTCAAAAATCAACTGAGCCAGATGAAAAACATTGCTGACTTCTTTTATAACCCCTCATCAACACCAGATGCTATCTCACTAGTCGGTGAGATGATGTTCCTAGCCATATACAAAGCCCCTGCTAATGGACATAATTTGAATAACCACAGCATTTCTCAAATCATCAATTAAACACTCGTTTAGCAATGTGTTTCTGTTTGTAGCACCTGCCATGGTACCTATACTAAGTGCCCCTCTAGAAGAAGAGGAGGAGATCGAACTAGATCAAATAGTAAAAAAATGTGATAAAATTTGATTACGAACAAGTGTAAAAATGGGTTCTGCATATTTTTATGTAGGTATATAATATGTTATAAATATAATATGTTATAGATATATTGTAATAGATAGCTGCCATTTTGAAATAAAAACTTTATTTCTTAAAAATAAAACTAATATTTTCAATCACTTATTGTAATTATGCACTTTTTCATACCGCTATATATTCTAAACAATTCATCTTACGAAAAATATGTAGGAATATTTTTGTAGGAAATTTAATGTAATTTAATTTTATAAAATTAAATTTTTTTCTAAAACCCATAGTTTTCGAGATATTTAAGAAAAACTGAGAAATCCCCCCTTTAGCCCCACCGGCGGGAGATTTTAGTATTTCGTTTAGGGCACTCTTCCCAACAACTGTGCCAAATTTCAGAACTGCACCTTTTTTTAAAATTTACAATTCGTTGACTGGACTACGAGTAGAAGGAACTTGTGAAGGGGTACTGATGTGAGGGGAAGAAGGGAGCACTATGGGTTTGTACTAAAGTGTTTTTCGTTAGAACCCATCGTTTTCGAGATATATATGAAAAACTGAAAATGCTCCCCTTTAACCCCCTCTTCGGCGGGTACTTGTAGTATGTCGTTTAGGACACTGTGCCAAATATCATTCCATTTTTCTTCTAATAATCGATTTTTGGCTTTCGTTGACTGGACTACAAGAGAAACAGGCTAACAACCAGTTTCTGGACTCCCAGAAACTGGTTGTTAGCCTGAATCAAAGACTAAAAGCAGCAGGGGTGATTGTGTACCGGTATTTTCTGATAAATCTATTTTTTTAAACTTAAGAGTGCCAAAGACTCGAAACTACTACGGATTCTCCATAGTTTCTACGCAATTTCGGCTTCCACTACGGACTACACAAATTATAATCCATACTACAGAGTTCGAGGATGAAATGTTTTATTTAAAATATAATTAGAAGTCCTAATTTTCACTTTCTTAAAAAAATCATTTTATGAGTAATCATTTTTGTTGTAATATGAAACTTTTTTTAATAAAAAAATATGAAAAACGAGGGGAAAAAATTTAGGTTTAGTGCGAAAATTTTTTTCATATATTTTTGTTGTTTACTTTGGATTATGCTCAGTGAATCAATCCAAATGAATTTTTTAGAAAATACCAAACCATAACTAAGAATAACTGCCTTACTTAATAATTAATAATTTGATCTCTCCTTACGGATATACAAATATCGAGCCACTGACAGTTCCGAAGAACGCCAGCAAATTCGAGTACAAAATTTCTTCACAAAGTACACTGCTTCATAGGAAAAAATGTTAAAATAACCAACACAATTTCAAATTCCTATACACACTTTCAAACTTTCTTAAACACAAAATCTTGATTAATTACCAAATAACATAAATTAAAATACAATCATAAGGAAAATAAAGAGAGAGAGAAAAAAAAGAAAGCTCAAAAAAATATATATACAGGAAACCACAAATTAAAACCTAAACATGCAACACACTGCATCACAAGAAAAAGGCTAAATCAACCTACACAATTGCTTATCATAGTTTCAAATTTTCCTATACATAATTTCAAACTGTCCAATACGCAGTTTCTTAAATAATAACTAAATAACATCGAAATAAAAAAAAATGAAAATAATAAGAAATGAAAAGAATATAGAAAGCCACAAATTAAAACGGTACGAAACAACAAATCAAAAACAACACATTTGCTGCTGGTAAACAGGTACGAGTATTTACAAAAAAAAGTTAAAACATAGAAAAAAATGACACATTTAATGGTCCTATAAGAATTTATATACAGTCGGACCTCTATTTAACAAACCTCTATTTTGTGAACTTTTCCCTGGAACCAAGAACATTTTGTGAATTTCTTCGTAAAATTACCTCCAAATAGCGAAGTGCATTCTCTATTTAACAAACTTTTTCTTGTCATCCAATGTTTTTTTTTTCCCCTCCGTATTTCTCAAAATATTTCTGAACATTTCAAACTTATTCTTTCTTTCAACACATTTTATGGTGATCAATGACCTTGAACTGGTTTTACCAGTCGCCTAACTCACCGAGAGCAGTAAAATCGCTGTCATTCTTTGCTTTTCATCTAGGAAAAGCAACCTTTATCAACTCACCCCCCCCCCTGCTGTCCACTTCACTAGAAAAACTTTCAACATCCCCCTTTCACCCTCAATGTAGCTGTCCCGTGTCCTTGAACTAGTCTCCCGTTTTCTAGATTGTTGATCAGAGTCGTGCTGGTAATATCGGTTCTTGTAGCTGGAAAATGTCAAAGCGAGAGTGTTTGAGCATCAAAGAAAAAAATTTAATTCTTCATGAGGTGGATAAAAGCGTGAAGAAAAAGGATATTACTTTAAAACTTGGTATTCCTCCAAACAGCTTATCAGCCATAATGAAAAATCGTGATAAGATCAGGGATGAGATTCTTCCGCTTTTTTGTTATTTTGGAGAAATTCCGGGTTTTTTTTAATCTTTTTTTTCTCTCTCTCAAAATTCCGTGGGTTTTTTTTTTCCCCTTCGGATTTCCGATTTTTTTCCCCCTGCAAAAATTTGCTTTTTCTTCCGAAAATTCCGCTTTTACACAAAGAAAAGAAACTTTACATATCTTCCGTTTTCGAAAGAAAATTCTGGGAAAATATGCTCGACAGTCTGGTAAACTAGCTGATTCCTCTTCTACTGACAAATCAACATTATATCAGCAAGCTCTACAAGGATGAACATTCCAGCATTCAGTGCCATTCAAAGTATTAAGTACCACCCTTTTGCAGAAAACAAAACCTCTGTGGCATATTTTGCAAAAAAAAAAAAAAAATGCATGAACATGTTGAAAACTTAAGGTCATCTTGTAGGGCGTACCAAGATGAAGAAATAAAAAAAAGGAACAGAAACAAATAAATAAACTACATAAAAAAAAGAAAAACTCCTGTCAAAAGAGGCAGCTGAAAAGCTGTGTGCATATGCAGCAAAAAAGCAGAGAATAAGACAAAAAAAAAACTTCTCAAAATGAAAAATAAAACCGATGATTTATCTAGGCATTCTAGAGATAATGTAGTCCCGACAACTATGCCAGTATTTAAACAAAGAGATACTAATGAAGACTGTGCAAAAACTTTAGCCTCTACTGAAAATAAACTTGCAGAGGATACAAACACGTCCTTTATTGAAGAAAAATCTTTCAAAGATAGGAGCCCTCCAAAACAAGGGAAGATCTGTTACCAACAAAAGCCACACAAATAAAAAAAACGAAAGAAAACCACTTCTTTAACAATTAAGGAAATGTTTCAAAGGGTATCAAATAACAATAATGCTAAATGAATCTGTCATTGTAACTGTACAATTTCTCGACCCCTCTCACTTTATAAGGTGAAAAATCATTGTGCTGTTACTTTTGCAAAAATTTATAAAAATAAAACAGAAATCAGTATATGATACATTATTATAATTTATAAAGAGCTAATACACTTTACACAGTTGCATGAAGCAAAAGAAATTATTTGTCCTTATTTTTATTTATTTTTTGAGCTAACTTTTATCAAAAGGCTATTAAATATAATTCTTCTCAGACTTCTGTTGGGTGTATGTTGAATCGCAGTGATGTACAGGTGGTAAATGTTTTAATGTCAAATTTTGTATTTTCTGATGCACCTGATGATGTGTTAAACTTGTTTGTTAACTTTTAATGTGAATGATTTAATAATAATTTAATATTCTTTTTTCTTATTTATACGTACTGAATTATAAATAATTAAGTTATTAATTATTATAGTGTAATATTTTCATCATGTTGCATATTCTGATGTTTTACTTCTTTCGCGTATAAATTATGGCAGAAATTTTTTTGCTCGCGTATGATTTCAGTCTTTTTGCTTTTTTGCCAATCTCATCCCTGTAAGATACAAATTATGATTCATCGAATTCTTGTTAAAACGTTTAAAAACATGTGTCTATGAAGATGCGGATGAGGCAGTTTTGAAGTGGATACACACAATGCGAGATAAAAAAAAAAAAGTCCAATCTCTGGCCTCTTATAAATGAGAAAGCTCTTAAATTTGCGAAGGTACTGGGATACGACGAATTTCGAGGAAGCAATGAATGGCTTGAAAAATTTAAGAGAAGACACGGAATTATGGCAAAAGTAATATCTGGTGAACGTAAAGACGTTGATAATAATGATAGTGAAAATTGGATAAAGGAGACACTGAGTAAAATTTTAAAAGACTATAAGCCAGAAAACGTCTTTAATGCGGATGAGACTGCTTTATTTTTTCAATATTTGCCTCAAAAGACATTAGCATTTAAAAAGGAAAAATGCTTTGGAGGAAAACAAAGCAAAGCATGATTAACTGTCATGTTAGGTGCAAATATGACTGGACATCAGAAATTGAAACCATTAGTTAACGGAAGAAGCAAAAATCCAAAATGTTTCAAAGGCGCAAAATCTTTGGAGGTTGATTATGACTTTAACAAAAATTCTGTGATGACGTCAGAAATGTGTGAAAAATGGGTTCAAAAGTTACACAAACTTATGATTGCAGAGTGTCGCAAAATTGCTCTCGTTTTTTGACAATTGTCCTGCCCATCCGAAGAAAATCAACCAAAAACTGAAAAATCTTAGTTTTTTACCTTCCACCAAACACTACATCAAAACTGCAGCCAATGGAGCAAGGGGTGATAAAAAATTTCAAAATACACTATCGCAAGAGAATAGTGCGAAAAGTTATCACTGCGCTTGAGAACAATCAATCCATGCCAAAGATCAACTTACGGGAAAGCACATCAGAAATTTCCAAAGCATGGAACTATGATGTCACAGATCGTACTATTCGTAACAGTTTTGCCAAAGCTGGATTCTTTGTGAGCAATGAGAATTCGGAAAGTACAGAGGACGAGGACGATATTCTCTTAGAGGAACTTTAAAAAATGTGGATACATCTAAGGGAAAAAGAAGAAATTAACGATGATGTGCTGATTGATGATTTTCTTTCACTTCATTCTGAAGCTGAAACCTCGGAAACTCTAACTGAATTGGATATTTTGGACAGTGTGAAAAATAAAAACAATACAGCAATGAATTGCGATGAAGACGAAGATGATGAAGATGGAAATTATCATGATGCAGAAATCAACAAACCTTCGTATGATGAAATGCTAAAATTATTTGAAACAATCCGACGCGGATTACAGTTTGAAGAAAATACGTCTGAAGGAGTTTATGGTGCATTGCAAAGATGCGAGACGTATTATGAGAAAAAACACTTTTTCAAACAAAAAACTCAGACAAAATTAACAGGCTTTATCACTAATTAAATTTAAGGACGCGTGTGGTAATGTATGCTTAAAATTACTTGTTATAATAAATGCGATAATGACATTAAAATTCATTAATTTTCATATAATTTTTTTTTAAATTGAAAATACAGTGTATTCCCGGGCAATGTTTTGTTTATTCTTGTTTTCCTTCCAGATTTATTTTTGATGGGTAAGATATATAAAACAAATAGATATTAATTTACAAAATAAAGGGGTGATTAATTACTCTTTTTAAATAATATTTAGTGTTTATGAATTTAAAATCTGTTTTGTGTAGTTTAATGTTTTATAAAAGGTGAATCTCTATTTAACGAATTTTCCATATAACGAACTTTTTTTCGGGATTTAGCGACTTTAGGGAATAGAAGTTCGACTGTATATATATTCACTAGCAGTACGCGCACTGCGTTGCCTGTGGAATCAGGACTTCAACAAATGAAAAAAAAAAAAAAAAAAAAGAAAACCCTATACAATGGCACGAAAGTTCTGAAAAAAAACTAAAGATAAACATGTATTAGTTTTGCCACTTATTTTTCTTCCGCGGTAATGACCATTTTCGACTGTACGTTAATCAGTAAAATATTAAAAAACTACAACGCTGAAAATGATTATTAAACAAATAAATCGGAATAACGCTACATTAAGACGCTGCTGAAAATAATATCAGGTATTCAGTTGAAGGTTATGACGCACCTGCCTCTACCGCAATCAAGACCAATGGTCATCAACAACATTCAGGAAAAGTGTGGGGAGGAGCTCCCGGTAGAGAAAAATATCTCTGCCTGATGGTCAGGAAAAATATTGAAAAAAAACTGGGAAAGATATTTTTAACGCAAGATTTCTTCGTTTTAAATACGACAAGAACCGTTTCAGTTATAAGCTGAAAAAAATTTGAGAAAATAAAGCTGTTATTAGAACGTCGGATCCAAGCGAATTTAAAAACAAAAATAAAATTTCGATTGCAAAACTGATTATTTTAAAAATTCTCAAAATTCAGTAATTTGTTAAAATTCAAACACTTCATTAGAACGTTAATCGTGTGATTTGATGGTGTGTGTTTTTTTCTGTACAATTATTCAAACCATTCTAATGAGAAATTAGTTAGAAAATCAATCAAAACAACACAAAACATTAAATAAAAAGTGTTTCTCAATAGGATTTTTTAAATTCATGCGGCTTCGAGGTGCATTGTAGAGTCACCAATTATGACTAGCCTAATGGTCAGTATACAGAAACTTAACTAACCGGCATGCTTTCAGGACCTCCGATTTCGGATACTAAAGAGATCGGATGTAGTTAGTGTGTAGGGAAAAAAGGAATTGCCACCTCTTTTTTTAAAAGGTATTTTTCAGGCAAAATAAGTTGTTTTCTCTTTTTGAAATGTGAATTAAATATATTTTAAGAATACTTCTTATGCTTCCCTAACATTGTATTTACAAAACATATTACAGTTTTAGCATTACATTGATGATGAAAAAAATATATAATCTGTAGCAATTGTTACTATAATTATAGATTGTAAAAATATAAACATATAAAACAACCGACGAAACTGAAAAATATTCTACTCAGCAAGCATAATAACACTCTTTTAAGTGATCATAAACAATCCAGATTGAATTCGATAATTAATTATCTTTTAAAATCCAAAGTAGGCTTGTACGCTCGCCTCCAATTCTCCCAAACGCTGATATACTGTCAGGATGAACATCGCCTTATTCGGAGTATAATAAATAAAGGAAAGAAAGACTATACCTGGATAGCCCTTAATGAGTTTTTTTTTACCAATTCTTAACTCCTTTCCTTTTGGTGCTGATTTCTTTTAGGTCCGTTTTTTCGCATGAAAGAGTGAGACATCATTATTTTTATTTGGTTCGTTTGCTTTGACCCCCCATAAAAAAAATCTGTATATGTCACAGTACTGTATATTGCTTTTTTTCCCTTCTATGCTCCTCCGTGCGTAGCAGACGTTGCATTCCAGAAATAAGTTGTCCGCGTGAATGGAACAGCGCGGGCGTAAAATTTTTAGAAAAACTAGCTTTCTAATTTTTCCGGTTAGTTGAGCTTTCCGGATACTTTAATGTCGGATAGTCGAGAATTTACTGTATTATTGAACAAAAATTTCTGAATGAGTAAAAATATATTTTAGTGAAATATTTATCACTGATTTGTAGTGCTTATTGTTTTTAGGACTGATCAACTTCTGCAAACCGTTTGTACAAATGTTGAAAAAAGCTTTTTTTATGGATGCATGTGGAAGTGTATCCTTTCGAATCCAACAATTAGACTACCTGCTGTGAGTTTTATTATTTCACATTACAACAGAAGACTTTGTTTGGAAGATCAACTGTATATTGTTGGAACGGATATTGACACCATGGTGAGCTATATTTTGTTATTGAAAAAAAAGGTGAAATAGAGGCGTTTATTCTATATGTTTGCACATTTGTACTTTTAATTAACTGATTTGTTTCTTAATTATGTAGATGCATAACATCATGTGTTTAACAAAGAGGTTTTTATATCGAGTGAAAATTTTAAGAGTTACAGGCTTGATCGGAAAAATAGGAAGAATAAAAAAATATATAAAAAAAACCCAGGGAGGCTTCGTTTCAATTGAGAGTATTTGAAGTATAGTATAGAATCCAAAAAAATTTGTCATCATGATTATGGTATGTAATACAAAAAACATATGTTTATTATAATTTTCATCTTTTTTAATACGTCCTCATATAATGGTATTATAACAAACCGATAATATGAATGATATATTGAAGTGCCACTGACATAGGGATACCTGATCTGTAATGGATTGCTGCTCTTCTGACCCTGATATTGGCTACAGCAAGATGAGGCATAAATTCAGCAAGTCTGTAGAAGTGTTCCAAAGATCCCTGTCGCAACATCTGCCAGAATTTTCCACAAATCAGTAATGTACACATGGTAATGTACACATCAGTAATGTAATACATCAGTAATGTACATCAGTAATGGTGGTACATGGAAACAATGGTTCAAAATCAGTTGCGGAGAATCGTGTTACATGCAATCGAGTATTGTACACATTTTGCACTGGAGATTCGGTCACAAGGGCATTTAGGGGACCATCCAGAAATTGATGAAGAGGAAAAGCATTTCAGCTGCCCTGTTTCACGGAAAGACAATGATTTGAAACTTTCATTAATGATTTTGTTTGCTATGCACATTACTTACATGCATTTTCGTAAAAATATGGATATTCGAAAAGATTAAAGGTTTCTTTTAAAACTCCCAAATTTTTCCTCATGTTATTTGCTTATAACATGCAGAGTTTTCATCCAAATTATACGATACTTACATAATACGTGACAATATGCTAGTAAAGCATTAAATTAAAATTAAATACTTTGAATACCTCCCCCATGACCCAGTGGCGTAGCTAAAGGAGGGTGGTCCACCCCAGGTTCCACTTAGAAATGGGCAGCAAAATCAGACATGTAAGAAAATAATTTTATATCTAAGAAGAGCAGAGGCACTAGCTCAATCATTGTATAAATAAAAAGAAAAAAACTTGTGTAATTCGCCTTTTCTCGTAAATTGCCTATATGTGAAAGAAAGACTGAGGGTGGTCTCGCGATTTCGCAAACTATCTGCAGAGATCGAGAGAGTGAAATGACAAATTATGTTATTAATAAAATCTCCCCCCCCCCGAATTTTTTTAAAAATTTTATTCACGTGTTCTATACAACTTGTAAAGGGAGGGTGGCATTTCACAAGTTCGCCCTGGGTGGCAAAAGTTGCAGTTACGCCACTGCCATGACCCTCTACAGTTCCAACCTAACACATTCCATCTAAGGCCTTATGTGACTGGTGCCATTTTCATACCCTACCATCCATCTTACGACCATTACACCATTCTACTTGCTTCCAGATATTTGATGGTCCATTCACTGTGTTATCTAGTTCATGCAAGTTGTTCCACACAGTGGCATGCAATGAGAATTGGAACACTCTAGGATCCTTGACTCCGTAGACCCTTATAGTGAAGTTAACACTGCATAATTGTCTACTGACTGTCAGAGGGAACCTCTCATTCATTTGAGTGATCACCTGAGCTATAATTCGGTGTCAGTGGCTACATGTTATGAGTCTGAGTCTTCTTCAGCCACTGTAATACAAGGCTGTTTGTCCATTGCAGTTTGCCTGATTGCTCTTTTTCCAATGTCCACATACACTTGCTGTTTTCTTGAAGTTAGGAATTTTGTTATTAATAGGAAAATAGAAGGATTATTAAAGAAAATTGTGTAATTTGACGTTCTTAGGCAATGAAGAACTTACTCCAAAATACACAATTATTTGTTTTCACTAAACATCACAAAAAGCATTCTAATGTTGCGTTTTTCCAAAAAATTTTGAATTGTGGATCGTCTGATGTATCGTGGACTGGTGTTTGTTCAGTTTTGCACAGCAAACTAGATTCTCTTGGGTACATTTAATAGTAACCCCCCCCCCAAATCATAAAATGATGGTTGGTTCTCTGTTGTATAACCACACCCAGTTATGTTATGAAAGTTAAACAAAAGTAACATGTCTTATTATTTCCCTAATAAGAAAATTCGAATATTGTTTTATTTTTTAGGTTCAAGGATTATGTGCTTCTCTTCAAGATAATAGTGTCTTAGTTCAAAGATGTGCATTGGATTTGTTGCTCTTAGGATTTCCGATCCACAGTAATCAGTTGCTCTCATCTGACATGGTACAAGTTGTAACTTCTGCTTTAACTGTCGTCCTACGAAGAGATATGTCTCTAAATAGGTATATTTCACTTTTTAGACAAAATATTTATTATTTGAATTGTAATGCCACTTGCCTTTCAGCAATAGCAATGCATGAAACTTAAGATACCTTGAGTTCAAAACTCTGTTTAAACCCTCACGCATCTGCTGTAAAGTTCAGTCGAATTTAATTGGGATTCTTTAGGCATATGACAATCCAACCTTATATTCAGGCTATTTTATTGTGAAAATTTCTATTTTTATTATTATTTTCCTTTGTGCACATGATGTCTGATGCTTGTTTACGAAGGCTGTGTTTGTTTTCAATATGAGCAAAAATGTTGATGTCTGACATACTCATTCAAACGTGACCAAGAGTTCAACATGTAATGTTGTGAATTTTGTAAAAGATTTTATATACATATATATTAAGTTCATTAAGACTATTAGGACTAGCCTTAATAATTGTGCAGCACAACCAGATTACTCTTCATGAAGCACATTTTATGAATATTTGGTTATTTCATATTTCTTTTGTAGAATATATGTATATTTCTTTTGTAGAATATGTGTATATTTCTTTTGTAGAATATATGTATATTTCTTTTTTTATTGACTTACAAAGAATTTCAGTGCTTAATCATGGTAAACCATCGATATAAAAATTCATTTTGAAAAATTGTGAAAAGCACATAACGAATATTGCATTAGACCGTAGTGTGATAATAACAGTTTGCTGGGCAAAATATGACATCATAAAGAACAGAAAGACTGTTACTATTTAAAAATGTACAGTGTGTTCAGATATTCTGGCACAAACTCATAGGGTTATTTGTAGGCATCTAGAGAAATACTAATTGTAATTTAGTATAGTGTTACAAATTATTTTTAGTTGGTGAAAATCATAAAAATACGTATCCAAAAATTCAGATTTTGGAAAAAAATTCAAAATATACTCTGTCCCAAAAGTTTATAGAATCTTGTATTTTGCCTATATTTTTTGTTGTATATGGTGCATTTTGATGTAACTTACTGTATAGATATGTTATGTCTATTAAATTGAAAAAACAGCAGTTCTACCCCGTATATTTAATGCCAGTTTTTAAATCGTTGAATAAACTGAAATAACCTGTCCCAAAAGTTTATAGACAAATGCAATTTTATGCAAATATGGCATCGGTAATCATGACGTCAATCTGGAGCCTAATAAATACGTTGTAAGAAAAGGAAAGCATTCGTTTGTTCTGTGTTTCAAGATGCCAAAAGCGTAGCAGCTCTCTAATGAAGAAGTGAGTAAAATTCTGCATTTGAAATTGCTCTGTAAGACTGTTAAGGAAATATTGAAACTTTTAAATCATTTGAAAAGCATGATTTATCGTGTAGTAATTCGTAAGGCGCCATATGAGCCAAAACCTCGTTCGGGAAGACCACGTGTGACGGATATTCGCAGTCAGATACAAAGAATGGCTTAAAGTCAGAAATGTCGGTTCGTGAAATTACTAGGACTTCCCGGTTGCAAATCTCCAAGAACAATGCTCATAGATGAATTATAGAATCTGGTTATATGATCCACTCAAAAATGTCTTGCCGATCACCACTCTCAAAGTTTCACATTAGTAAGAGATTGCAATGGGCTCGTGATCATATGTCATATGGTGATAAATGGATGGCTGTCCTTTTCGGTGATGAAAAAAATGGAACCTCGATGGACCTGACGGGAATATAAAATATTGGCATGATTTATGAAAAGAGCCCAGGAGCTTTTACAGTATGCAAAGTGGTGGTGGATCTGTGATGGTGTGGGCGGCTTTCAGTTTCAACGGTCAAGTGGGTTTGGCCTTTTTAGATGGCCGACAGAATTCTCCTAAATACATAGAAACACTAGAAAATCATCTTATGCCATTTGCAGAAAACATAGGGGGACGAAATTGGTAATATCAGCATGATGATGCTCCCATCCATACCTCAAATGTTATGAAAAATTATTTAAACTCGAAAAATGTTACTGTTCTTGAGTGGCCACCGATGAGCCCTGATCTAAACCCAATTGAAAATGTATGGGGCATTATGTCTTGGAAGGTATATGAGAATGGAGGGCAATTTTATTCAGTGAATGCCTTGAAGAGAGCCATTGAAAGTGCATGGTACAACTTGGAACCATAGATATTACAAACCTTAATTATGTCGATGGGAAAACGTGTATACAATGTCACACTGAGAAATGGAAAGACTTTAAACTATTAAGAACATTGTATTGAACACCTTTTGTTGAAATGCCATATATTCTATAAACTTTTGGGACACCTAATATTTCCATTTTGCTATATAATTGAAATACAAATTGTTATTTTTTCTAAATATTTCTTTGAATGCAATTCGCATATGGTTTGAATAAACATATTTGTAATTGGTGTTTGTATGCCTTTCCGTTTTGCTAAAACATATATTTTACTAGAGTCTATAAACTTTTGGGACAGAGTGTATCTTTTCATATCATTAAAGGTTAATTTGTTACGATATATATAGCAATTTCCAGTGGTGGACTGAGTCTGAAAATAGCGGTTGCCAGGATTCAGTTAGGGCCCACACATATCTACAATCATAATATTAATTAATATATATATATATTATTTTTTATTTAATTTTATATTTAATTTTTAATTTTGTTTATATTTAATTACATTAATTTAGATTTATAATATGTAATAATTATGATTGAAGTGATTTTATTTTAAAGTAATTTGTACTGGTAATATTTCAGTAATTTGTAATTAAACTGGCATCATTAAAAAGATATTTTTGAATTATAAGGAATTCAAAAATCATTTTGTTGACAGTATTTTTTAAAAATATTACGAAAAAACGCCGAAATTTTGCTTAATTTTTAAGTAACTGAAATTTTAATTTACTTTTGAACTTTAAAAAGTTGACAATTATTTTCATCTTTTTTTTGAAGAGCATGTGTGCCAAATTTCATAAAGATCGACTAAAACTATAGATTTGTACAAAATATATCCTTATAATGTAAAAAGCTACTTTTATTGTATTAAAATGCAGTCCATTTTCATTGTTTCAACAGTTTTTTTTTCTTTAAGTCCAGTCTTTTTCTTTCTTTCTTTGTTACTTCAAATAAATTTAGTTTTTGATAGATTTTCTATGTTATTTTAATAAATTCACTTTTTAGCACTGGCATTAAGCTCATCTTCCCACTTAATCTCCAGGAAGATTATCTTTCCTTATGTAATTCATTTATTTGATATGATGATGTTAAATTTTCACTTTATAATAAGCTTAATAATGCGCAATAATTGTAGAATATAATTATGCAAAATTTAAAAAAAAAAAATCTTAATTCAGGGGTGAAAATCTTCCGCGATTTTCCGCTTTTTTTGTATATTTCTTTGACTACGCTTTTTTTAATTATTATTCACTTCCGAGGATGAAGAATCAAATTCCCCAGCCCTCCCCATTGGAATGTCAGTGACAGGCAAGGGAGTGAACTGGAAGAAAATGACGTTCCAACATAGGGGTCGATTATTGGATGCTTTAATATTAGTCTATTTTCCATTTTTAAGACCATTAGAAAAAAATACTTATCTGCATGTAATTGTAAGAATTTTAAGAAATCATGATTTAAATGCATCTTCAAAAGATTATATAAGAGAACTTCAGTCAGTGTTGTCAGCTAAAGTATTAACCGAAGCCGGGAAAGATCGTAAAGAACGCATTGGACAAAAGTTAGTTATTAATCATACTAAAACTAAACTATACTTGGGTTTTTATGTATCTGTTTTGGCCATGCTAAAAGAATACATAAAACTTTTTGAGAGTGCCGAACCTCTCATCCATAGATTACATACAAAACAAAAAGAGCTGTTACATATTTTTCTAGGTATTTTCATTAAACCTGAAATTCTTCTCAACTTAAAAAATTCTTCAAAGAAAATTAAATGCCTGGATGTTAGTAAAACAAGTTATCTATCAGCCCCAAACCATGTTTATAGGAGAAATGGCCAAGCAAGTAATTATTCTAGCACCCAAGTCACAAATTTCAATTGTTGGTGAGTTTAGGAAGCTGGCAACTGAGGCCTGTGTGTGCTGCACTAAATCGCTTCAAACAGAAATGCCACTTTGCAATTCCTTTTTTGATTGCAGTTGCAGCTATTGATCCTGTAGTGAGAAATAAAGGTGACACTTTACTACACTTACAAAGTATTCCAGTTCATGCAAAAAATTTTATAAGATACGAAGATATTGAAGAATAAGAAAAAGAAATTCATATGTTTGTGACTGCTCCAACAGTCAAGTATAGCAAAGAAGAGGAAATTGTAGAATGGTGGTGACAAGTTGAAGTGTCTGGAAAATACAGGTTGCAAAGTCACATTTTTTTTGCTGACTTGTTTTCACGGCGTAAAAGTGGAGTCGAGCTTCAGCATGATGATGAATATCATCACCCCTGGGACAAGTAGAGTAGCATGAATGTTTCTACTTTCTCTGGCTTTCAGACAATAAAGTACGAACTTTTATCTCAAAATAAGACTGCTCTAAATGTTTTCAAGAAAGAAGAATTGTTGAGTGAGCCAGTGGATAAAGAACTTTGCAAAAATTTAAGACAGTCTGCCAAACTTCACAAGGAAGAACAGAAAAAGAATTTGGCCCTAAAAGAAGAAAAGAAAGTTACAGTTACAAAAAGAAAAGGTTCTGACTAAAAAGGCTACTAAGGTTTTGGAGATGCTGCAAAACATCAGACTCCAAGACTTAAAAAAACATTTACATTAAAAATCTTCTGTTTCAATTGCAGTGGAGAGTGAATTGATTATTCTTGTTGCATCATCTAAAGAAAAACCTATTGACACTTCTAAAAATAGCTCAGAGAAGGGTGAAAAAAGAACTAAATAATGAAATGCAGTCAAAATTTTAAAAAATTAAATGCACTAAAACAAAACAGAGTGGGGTCGCTGCCAAACTATTAAATTATGTTTGAAAACATGACACGAAAAAATAAGCTCGTATGAAAAGAACTATTTGAATTAACTCATTCATGGCAGTTAAGAGGTTAGGGCATAGTTAATTTGTGATTATTCATAAAACTGATATTTATGCAGGACTCTTTTGTGCCTTTTTCTTTTATGAAACAAAATCTGATTTATATATTTTAGGTTTATTATATGTATTTTATAAAAATTATTTATTAATTGTATCTATTTTAAGAAAGTGAGTAAAAATCATTGATTTTATAATGTTAAATATAAGTATTTGTAATTGAAAAAATTCATACGTGGGAAGAAAGACCATATTTGTTTCATAATTTTTTTTTTTGATGATGAATAAATCATTCATTATAATAAGTATTTACTTATCTCTTCCTTACTGTATGTCTCTACTCGCGTAAAAATGTAGCTACTCGCGTAAATTTTCCTCTTTTTTTGTATCTTTGCTGCTTTCACCCCTGTTAATTGAATCTCATGTTTTTTAGACTTTTTAACAGTTGAATGTAAAGAGTTATGTCATTTGACACAAAAACATACTGCATAAAAATTTATCTCAAATGCTAAAACATTTCCTATCTACTGTTTTTTTCTTCTTTTTTTCTTTGCACAACTAATTTCTTTCTCAGTCTTTTGTAGCAATTAATACTTTTAACTTAACAAAAATTAAATAAATTGGCGAATTTAAAATTTGGTTAATATAATCAAATTAAGTCAATTAATAAGATGGACGACTCGGTTGGTAGCCGAATGCGGCTAGTTTTAATACTACAAAAGCAATGTAAAAGTAGAGAAATAATAATTTTAGCTTGCCTCTCAAAAATTTGTTTTTCTTTCCTTTTGCGAGATATGCTACATATATCTTTACTCTCTTACGACTAAAAACGGAAATAACAGTTTCTTCACTAATTATTTTCCATGAAAGACAGACCAATTAGACTGAGAACCCTTTACGCTTCTAAATGCAAACTCCCCCCAAATGCACAAAGAAAAGCGCGAGTGTCGTCTTTTCATAGATATCATTTATTGTTCTAGTTACAGTTTTAGCCAAGAAAAACAGGCGAGTTCCCTTGTTTGTCAGATTTATCACAGTAAAATGAAACTACAAAAAAGAAAGAAAAAAGCACCTCTTATAGCCATCTTTCACAAGAACCGCATCCTTTCTGCACAAAGGGATACAATTCGTTCCGTCTTTCCGGGGGCTTCCGAAACCAACAAAAACTCTTAATGAGTATTGCAGCTCGACTTTAGACAGAAGAGATACCCTGTTCCAATACAGGACCAGAGAAGTATGGCCCTGTTTCCAATAGACAGAGGGTTTGTGCGATGGCTGCAACATTTTGGGGGAACATCTGTAAATGATCCGAAGGTCAAAGGAAGTGGACAGAGAACTCAGTACAGTTCCTACGGGCAGTTGTAATTGCGTATGCGTCTTGGGTCGGTATTCGACCACCCGCTGTTTGGCCAGTCGAATTACGATGGCAATAAATCCCCAACAAAGAGCTATTTTATTTGTTTGATTTAGAAAAGCTTACTATACAGAAAGAGTTCTTTTTTCTCTCCCACACTTCCTGGGGGCACAAATTGTCTTCTGTTTAAGGGGCCCCCTTGCCATTGGGCAAGCTGGCAACCTTGCCAGTCCGCCATTGGCAATTTCCATCAAAATCGAACAATTAATAGTATTGTTTTGAGCAGATCAAGCCATTATCTGCAAAAATGCTTGTTTTGGTGCCTATTTTTGCCCACATTATGATTTTTTGTTCTAATTATATGATGTCAACAAAAATTCTGTTAATTGGCTTTATAAATTGCCTTTTAATGATGTGTAAACCAATTTTGAATCTATCTCAGTGTATCTGAACAACCTATTTTTACAAGTTTTGGACATACATATTCATTTTTTACTGGCAAAAATAGTTAAAAGAATAAATACCTATTTATATAATTGTAATGTATGCTGGTTTTATTACATTTTTTATGTGATATTATTTTACTTTTTCTTATTGAAGCAGCTTATTCAGGCAACAAAAATAAGTGTATTTTTTCTATAATTTCTGTATTTATTTTCAGTTTTCTAACTTGCTTTTGTTTTTCAAAAACCTCCTTAAAACAGAGCGAGTTTTGTCCTCCAGGTTACAGCATTCCAGCACTGCTTATTTTGTGGCTACACCACTGGTTTTTAAACTTTGATTATTTTTTTAAACAAAAATTTCATCAAATAAAATAAACTGCATTAATTTGAAAAACGAATTGAAATCTGTTCTGAAATCAGAAGTAGTAAATGATGTTATCCCTTTTTAGGCGTTTGTTTTCATGGCTAATGGGTGGAGATGCTCTTGGTGTTGATGAAATAAACAAAGGAGCTCATGAAAAGATTTCAGAAAATGTTGATACCAATTCCTATTTTAGAGATTTTGCCAAAGAATATTTGCTAAAAGCTCTTCAGAAGATTTTTGATGTAAGTATTTCTAAAGTGTTGAGCTGACTTTCCATAGTGATTTCATCCTTGAGTGAAATTTATTTAATTTCACGATCTATCTCATTCCTGAACTAACTTGTTCTGGAGTGACTTGTGTCAGTAAGTAGTTAAATTATTTGTTTTTTAATATTCATGTTTTCCAGATTTTTGGGCTGCAGGTTTTGGTTATACAGGCTGGGCACAAATTAGTTGGACAAAAAGAAATATTTATTATGCATAGGTTGTACAACCAAACATGAGGGGACATGCGATTATAAGATAATGAAGCTCACGAAGTTTTTTTTCCACAAATGTTCAATATGGGTGCAGTTTTTTACTCTGAAAATGTCACATCAGTGCATCAGTTCTTGTCATACGTTTGTGAGCATGTTCACATTGATCAAGCCAAATACAGTTGAAGTTGTGTCTCTTTTCAGGAGATTTTTCCAGTGTTCTTGTTAGAATTTTGTTGCACTTGTATAGCTGAATGAGTTTCATAAAACCATTGACAGCTTTTTGCTTTTTCTACACTTTGTGCATCTCCATCATTACGAGACCACAGAAGGAAAAAAAGAGACTGCAGAATTTGTATTCCTGTCTCGAAAATGGTATGATATCGAGAAAAAAAGTCGATTACAAAGTTGTAGAGCATCATTGATTTAGTATATAAAAACACCTTATAGGCAATAATGCTAAGAGCAGAACACTTAAAATGCACACTTATTTGTTCATGATTTCCAACACTGTTTTGTGATGAAACATGTTAGAAAGAAAAAAATATTAAAATAAAACAACTATTTATGACAAGATACCTTTATCTTCAGTGTTTAAGCTGCTGCTCGTCAGCTGCAATATACATTTGGACCCTTGTTTGAATTTCATGATGCACACTTTTCAGCATATTATGTGCCATACTGGCACAAGCATCAGTAATACATCATCAAAGGTCTTGAAATGTTGGCGGAGTGATCGCATACACCTGCTTTTTGAGGTATCCTCACAGGAGAATGTCCATTGGGGCATTTTAGTTTGAAAGATAGCATTTTCTCCTTTCTTCCACGTTTTGTGACATCACAGTTTCAGAAATCGCGAACAAACAAATATGCATTTTAAATCTTGTGTTCTTAACCCCTTTACATACAATGACATCTCTGACTCGCACATCGAAGTACAGAATTTTTGTTATTTAAATCCGTATTTAAGTTAACGTAACAATTAGTTTTAAATACAAAAATGACCTGGACACGCTTAAACGTCTCAAGTATCCTTTACTATCTTAAATAGATTAAAATAATAAAAAAAATGTCCCAAATGCGTGGTGGCACCTAATTAGCAGGTTAAATGAAATTGTATGTCAGGGGGTTAATAAACGTCCACAAGATGTCTTTTGTACTAAATCGGCGATGCTCTACAACTTTGTAGTTGACTTTTTTCCTTATATCATACCGTTTTCGAGATATTAATGTTAATTCCGCAGTTTGTTGCCAGGTGACTCTGTAAGTTGTCTCATTGTATAGCTCATAGCTACTTTATTATACCTGGACATCACTTTTATGTCTGTAGCTGCCGTCTTTTTGGTATTGCAGGGGTAAAGGACTTTAGAGTGGGAAAAATCTGTAAGATTATTTTCACTGTAGCTATAGGACATTTTCTGCATTTTTATTACTAGCAGTACGCGCACGACGTTGCCCGTGGAATCAGGACTTCAAAAAAATAAATTAAAAAAAAGTCGCCCACAATGACATGAAAAAGTTTTGAAAACAAAATCAAAATAAAAGATACAAATTATTGATTTTTCCGCTTGTTTTTCTTCGCAATAACGACATTTGAACTGTAGGAAAACAGTACAGAGTAAAAAATAAGCTGATATTTTCGAAAAAAAAATTGATTCTTATAAACCAGATAAAATGTTAAAGATTAAAAACCGAGTGAAATTTTAAACTATTTCAAGTGGAACAATATGCTTCGAAAGATACAAACATAATTTCTATAGTATTTAAATATATCCAAAATGAATCAGAGAAGAAGAAGAAGAAAAAAAAGAAGAGAGAAATGAAATCTTCCCACTTCAGATTTAAACTTTGAAGCCACATTAGGTAAATAGCTCCTTGAAGTCATATTTCATTTTTTCTAGTCTTCTCTAACTAAAGATATCAGCCATATGTTCGACTATCAAACAATATTAAAACAAATTAAAAGAATGATCTGTCGACGCGAAGCAAAGGGGTGGGCTATGACGTCACGTGGTTTTGACGAAATGCATGTGGGGAAAATACGTCATGCGATCTTGATTACGAAGAATCACGTAGGGAATTTTGAAGCGAACTTTTTTTAACACTTCAGGAAAACATTAATTAAAATTCAACCAACTGTTCAATTTTAACCATTCTTGTTTTAAATCACATAGAAACGTTATATTTATTACTTCGACAAATTTCAAATTGATAACAAAATTAGAACGGTGGTTTCAAGAAAATGAAATTCCAAACAAAGTGTTTTAGGGTTAATCGACTATTTTTTAAAAATTTCTCAAAATTCAGTAAATTATGTTAGAGATTCAAAACTAACTTCATTAGAACGGAAATCGTGTGTTCTTTCAGATGGTGTATTTATTTTTTTCGTGCAATTATCCGAAAATATTCTATTGAGAAATTAGTGCGGAAACGCGCCCCAAACAACACAAAATATTAAATAAAAAATTTCTAGATTAAATTTTTAAATTCCAGCTTCGAGGTGCACTGAGTCACCATTAATACTACCTGTGTGCCAAATTTCAAGGCTGTACATGCGATAGATTCATCTGGACATCGCACACACGCACAGACACAAACATTGCCTTTTATAAGTATAGATTTCTAAACAATAATGACTGATATTTGCATGTTACTTTTTTCTCTTATTTATTGAGCTGTAATTTCATATTTATTCCAAAATATATTTGTTTTAATTTCTGGACAAATATGTTTCAGAATCCTCAGACTGTTATGCCATCAAGCAGTGTGCCTTCAAATGCGGAATTATGGTGCTATAGATTGTTAATTAGTTTGTTAGACCGCCCAGAAATAAGCTCCGTCATATTGGATGATGTTTTAATTGACATTTTCAGGTGGTTAAGTATGATTTGATAGTATTTTAAGTGACACATTGTAATTTTATTCCTTTGATCAAAAAGTATTGGGAGATGGTCTGTTGTAATTAATTGGACAAAATACAGGCAAATTTTATTTTTGTGATGGATTTTCTTTGACGAAAAAAATGTACAGAAAGTCTATGAGGACATTTATGTATAGAAAAAAGAGTTTTTGTGTGGTCTAAGATATTTAACAAAGGTAGAGTACTAAATATAAACAAATGTCCTGCAGATTTCAGCTCAGTTAATGAGCAGCATGATTAGCACATATTCTTTTAATTACAAAATCTCGTATAACCTTTTAAGACGGAGATTAAAATGAAAAAACAGGAAAGTGAACCTCCTTTCCCGGCCATTGCATAATAAAATCTTTGACCTCATTCGATCATCCAAGGGGTTGCTATTTTTGTCCTCTGTCATTAGTAATCAATCTCGATATCATACATGTAGTGATGCTGTGAACACTACACCTGTCAATCTAGCTCCTGTTGGACAGGAGAATAAGGCTATTTACAGGATAATTAGAGATACCACAAATTAGCTAAGAAAGTGAAATTCTGATGGTTTAGTGATGGTGTTTAATGGTACTTAATTTTGAGACTTTTGTGGCTTTCTCTTATTTCCAAGGTTAAAATTATTGCTTCATGCTCACCATTTGAGTCTGTTGGTTCAACAAAAGAAAATTATCTACAGGTCTTGAAGGATATCACAAAAATGACTGTGAAATGTGCTTTGAACATAAGAGAAAATGTTGGTATAAGTGCACTGCAGTGAAAGGGTATTACTTTGAAGGGGATGTACGAGGGACATTCAAAAAATTAGCTACACTCGAACAATGTGGGTCAAGCACACTTTACTGAGACAAGCACTAGAATACATTTTAACAAACATACACCACACTATTTTTCTATATAATGACCAGTCGTTTTAAACATTTTTGGAACATTGCACCAATAATTGAATTCACTGACAACAGAAATCCGTTCCTTGGTCCTGGAGCCAGTATTGAACAGCTGTCTTAACCTGGTCATCATTGGCAAATTGGCATCTTCCTAGATGTTTTTTGCTTGCTGAACACATGAAAGTCATAAGGCATCAGATCGGGACTATATGCTGGATGCTGCCGTACTTCCCATCCAAAACTTTGAAGAATGGAAGTCTTGGTTGTGTGTGCCTTGCAAGGTGTGTCATTGTCATGCAAGAGGATAATGCCTTTGCTTAAAGCTCTACAACCTTTTTTTTCAAAGCTGTGCACAAAGCCCTTAGTGTTTCACAGTACAATGCAGCTTTATTAGTTGTGCCCTTCCACGCTTCTTGTGTGCACAACTCCTTTGCAATTTAAAAAAACAATAGCCATGATCTTAACTGCTGACAGGAAAACTTTGAATTGGCGATGAATGTTTCCATGCCATTGACTATCACTTCGTTTCTGGGATGATATGATGCACCTATGTCTCATCACCCATAATGATGTGGCTTAGGAAATCATTGCCTTCACTAGCATAATGATGAAGGAAGTTCAGGGCAACCTCAAACCTTGCTCCTTTGTGCTCAGAAATTAATGAGAGAGGAATCCATCGTGAACATAATTTGTGCCATATGATGGAATGAACAATTCCAATGCATATTCCCAACTCTTGTGCAATGTGCATGACAGTCAATCTGCAATTCCTGAGAATCATGTAATTCTCCAGCTGCACCAGGTGTGTTGTGCTCAATGTTATTGGCATTCCTTGCCTTTCTGGATCAGCCAAGTTTGTATGGCCTTCTCCAAACTTCTTGCACCATTTCATTATAGCTGAACATGATATTGCACATGCCCTTACTCTTCCGATATTTCATGGTGAATTTCCCTATATATGTGACGACGCCCACAAAAACCATACTGTTCCTTGTATTTCTAATCTGGTAATTTCGTCAGCAGTGGAGTAACACTTGGCGCTAATTGAATGAAAATGCCAGCGTAGACCAAAACTAAATCATGGACCTCAACTGTCTTTTGTGCAGGCTCCACTCTTGTTGCACAGCGATGCCATCTTTGAAGGGAAAAGTGTAACTTACATAGTGAACGCCCTATGTCGTAAATATTGGCCACCAATTTTAATAGTTTTTTTTAACCCATTCTTGATACTTTTTGATTATAATAGTATATACTAATATTGAACTATTTTATATGTTGATTCTTGAAAGTTATTTAAACTAGGTATTATTTTAAAATTGGTTTACAGTTTTGTATTTGTATCACTTTTTAAATTTTTTTTATTCAGCTGAGGGCTAGAATTAATTCATCTATTTATTTTAGATCTCTGTATTTAGCATGCCATTCTTCAAACAGTGTTTCTATGCAACTTGATAGAAAAGCCCAAAAATCCAATAAAGATAGAAATGAACTTAAAAAAGCTGCCAACCTTCTCTTCGGAACATTAGAGCCATCTTATTTATGGGAATATTCAGCCAAGCATTTTGAAACTGCATGCCAGATGCCAAGTATCAGTTGCAAAAATACTAGTGGTACTGAGGAAGATACAGAATATGTCCAAAAAGTTGGATCAGGGAATCCTAATTTGAGAGAATTGTGTTCACTAGTCAGTTTTCTGTTGGATGTTGTTTCTCTGGTAAATTTTGTTTTATTATTCACTTCTTCACTTAAATTAGATAATTTAGATGAATAAATTTATTTTCACTATAATTATCATACGACTTTATTTTTAGCTATCAGTTTTGTATTTAAAAAATATATAGTATCTTTGAATGGTTATATGTTTTCCAACTTCTGTTCATATGCAATTAATTATACTTTAAATTGTTTTAATCTTTTATTTTTATGCTCAGTAATTCAGATTAAGTTTCTGATTAATAAGTTATTTTCTGTGATTATTACGAGATATATATCCTGTGATTTATATGTATATTTGTTTTTATTTTAGGAAACATATTTAGAAGCAAAAACTGAACATCTCCCCAAGCTCTTATGCCACATATTTAATGTACTTTCTGAAAACTGTAGTATACTATCCATTCATGACATTTCCGTTACATTAAAACTGTGCTCTAAGTTACTGTGCAAGATGCAACCACCGCTCATTAATATTGAAACGGAAGAAATTTTCGAACATTGTAGTAACTTTTATAATAATAATAATGATTTGTATAAATCTATAGAAAACATTTCTGGAATTGAAGCATCTTTTGATAGCAAAAATTCCAGCTTCACTGCTGAATGCCCTGAAGATATGTCTACCATCTATCCACCTGACTTTCATTCACAAACAACAGATCGAGGAAAAGTTAAAGAAAATGAATCCTGTTGTAGTATACGGAGTGTCATTACATTATGTACTGAGAAATATCAGAAGTTTTTTGTTACATTCCTTAAAGAAAAAGTCATTACAGATGTTGATAAGTCTTTAAAGCTCTATCAGTCTTTGTTACTTTCAAAACAGGAAAGACAGATTCAGCGGGAAAAGAATCTTGATAGGTTACTTCGTAAGTGCTTATCTGCAAAATGCAACTGTCTATCATCTGAGGAAGTTGAAATATTTAAAGGAGACATTGCTGATGCAGTTTTTAAGAAAACTGGTCTTCCAGTTAATGATGAAGAAAATGTGCCAATCGATTCTAATTTATGCCAAACTTTTGAACGCCTGTGTAATCTTCTAGTTGAATTGTCATCATTTCCTACATTTTACACTAATTCTAAAAGCCTTTATGATAAGCATTTAAATGCACGTAAGTAAAAGTCGGTATTTTCTTTCTATTATGCAAATATTACAGATTCTGAAATGTTTTTTGTGATCTTTTTCTACAGGCTGAGTAATAAGAAAATTATCAATTTTTGCTATTGGAGGGAATCTTTTTTCATTTACAGTATTTAAAATTTTATTCCTTTTTTTCCTTTTGCTAGCACTTTTATTAAATAAAGTATGTAAGATGTAAGGTTAAAATAAGGTAATGAATCCATGAAGCTTTTTTTTTTCTTTTATAACAGATTGTAATTGAAACGTTGTGAAAGCATACTGCAATTAATATCTTCAACACAATTTTAAAGTAAAAATCGGTAATCAATTAAAATTTTTGTATTACTAATAGCTGACTACAGTTAAATGAAAATATATTTAATAATATTTGCTATTTTTGAAAATATGGTTTTAAACTTAGCCTTTATGTTTTTCATATTTTGACTAAAATCAAAGAGCAATATTCTGTGTTTTATCAAAAAGACGTTTTAAATTTTAGTAGATGATAAATATATATTTTTTTTAAGTTTCAATTTCTTGTGTTTAAATTACCACATTTATCTCTATAAAATTACTAAAAATGTCCCATGATTGTTTTTAAGAAAAGTCCAGTGATTTTATTTATAAATATAATATATCAAGCAATTGCTTTGTAATTTTCTTTTGTAGCATTTAATGTAAATCTGTAAAAAATTAGGCAGATTATAAAAGTAATTGGCATAAACATATTCTTGTAGTGCAAAATGAAACACACCGTTGATTTTTTAGGCAAATGTATGTTGTTTTTTTAATGATATAAAGAACACTGATATTTTAGCAATGAATTTTTCATCTAACAATATGCATGACTTAATAGTGTGTCATCCATTGAAACACTTCAGTGTAAGCTGCTTTAATTAATGTTGAAGAATGGTCGCATGTGGAAGTGTTTTACACTTGCAAATGTTTATTTCTTTAAAAATTTTGATTTCCAGGAAATTAATATATTTATATTTTTCTTTTCTTTTCAAAGTTCAATATGCCTATTGTTTAAGATTCACTTCATTTGTAAATTCTTTATCCATATACTAGTGCTCATGCCAACTTTCTCTGTGTTTCAGCTAGATCATCTGTGATTCCTGAGTGGCTGAAGCTCATTATAACATTAGCTTGTTTTGCTACGGCTGAAGAAATATTTTTTAGTGCAACTTCTACATTATTTGATCTCATAACCTTGACAAAATCTATTCTTCATAATAACGAGATAAATGAAGTGGCGTCAGTGTCGCCTACAAATTCTGCTGGTGGTGGGTCCCAAACTAACTCTCCAACTGTGGTGTTGGTAGCTCTGACACCTGTTGTGAGTGCTTCACAATTAGAGTTTCTTTCAAATGAGGCTGTTCTATTCAATGTTGCTGCCAATAAGTTGTGGAAGTATGTAGGTGATGAGAGGCCTACTTTTTGTTTGCGTGGAACAGAACTTTTACAGCAAGTGCATAATTTGTCTCCTGCAAGTTCCATATGTGAAGTGGTTATATGCAATTCCATGGCATCAGGTGATGAAATGGTAATATATATTTACTTTTATTTCATTTTTACTAATTTTTTAACACTGTAATGAAGTTTTCAAATTATGAAACTTTTAATTGAGTACTTTCAATTTAAATAACTTCGACATAAAAATATTTAGTGCCAAGTGCAAAGTTTTATAACAATTCATTTATTATTATTATTATTAATTTATCAATTATTGAATGGTTTCTATGTTTTTTAAGAGAACAAACATTATTGTTCTGGATTTGGAAGAATCCAGAAGAGTTTTTAAGATGGTATTTGTTATTAAAATATGAAATCAAAATTATATTGTGTTACAAAAGTATTTTTTGCCTGCTTCAATAGACAATTATTGATAATGAAAATAAATTTATGTTTTCTTTAGTTGTGCTTTATTCTGTTAAAGCTTCTTGTAATAGTAATTCAGTTTCATGTTAGGACAGTTAGTAAAAAGACATACGAGAAAGTTAAATTTTTATGTCAGTGATAGTTTTCTCAAGGTAAAATGTTTAAGTGGTACTATTTCAAAAATAGAAAAACTTGAAAACTGAAATGAGGTAGCAAATTGAAACTCTTTGAGAAAATGCACATGACATACCACATGCATTTCTTTCCTGAAAATAGTTGTATTTGATCAACCACTTCCAGTAACCTCTAGTCTAGATTCTATCTTCTGCCTAATTACCGTTTCTCTAACTAAAAGTTTTTTGGGGCTTTTTTTTTTTCTGAAAGAGAGAAAATTTTAAAGAATGTTACTTTAGTCCTTAAAATCATATTAAGTACCACTAATCTTCACTTACTTTCCTTTCTTTGCATCATGATGCTACAACTTCCCTAAATACAGGATCATGAGTAACTGAATGGATTATGAAAAACTGATTTCGTGATTTTCATTCTTAGATTAATTATATAGTTAATACTTTGTGCATAAATTATGTTATTATTATTAATTAAGTACTTATTTATTGAAAATTCTTTGTACAAAATTATTGTGCTAGTTTGATTTTTGAAGTAGGATCAGTTTGGAATTTTAAATGTGTGTCTGCATTTATTTTTGGTTATTTAATTAATTTTTTTTTAATGTACAAAATTTGTTTGCAAATTTGGATCTATGTCGCTTGTTGTTTGCACTAATTTTATGAGCAAATTTAGATCTGTGTCAAAAGTTTTTCCCTTTGTTGTATTGGCATTTGCTAGCATACTACTGATACAAATTCTTATCTGATTTGCTCCTTCAGAAAAGTAATGTATTCTGTAAGGATAAAACTCTATAAAATATGAAAATTACTGGTGAGTGGCTTTGACTTGCTTAGTCTTATCAGTGTGATAAATTACCCATATATATTCAGAAATCATTTTATGTACTCATTATGTGAAATGCATGCATATTTGATTAAAATTTATAACAATCAAAAGACAAATTTTAAGAAAATTACTCTGAAATATAGAATACTTCTATATTGCCCAGTATCCATTTTACTATATTCTAGTCTTTATCTTAGTATGACCTCTGTTTTTCTCACTGCACATCTCCTTTCATCTGTTATTATTTATATTTTTTATCTTATTTCTTGATAAACCATAAATTGTTTTCAAACATAAATTTTTTTGATCAGCTTATAAGGTAAACAGTTCCAGGAAGGAGTGATTTTTCAATTTAAAAAAATGCCATGTTTCAAAATGTAATTTATGGGTGGGGTTTCTGTGTCTTAGTGATTTTTCTTTTTTTAATATGTGTTTAATTTTTCATTTTGAGATAATTTTTTTAAATGTTTTAATTTATTTTTAGCAACAAGTTGAAGCTCAGAAGAAATTTAGTATTTTGTGGCACCTGACTAGAGATTTAAATCTGAAGTCTACTCCTTCCACAATGACAAGAGTTTTTGATAGGTTGGTGAAAGTTTATTTTTAAGTAAAGTAAATAACAATTGTATAAAGATCGCTGTGA
Source organism: Araneus ventricosus (assembly GCA_013235015.1). Lineage (NCBI taxonomy): Eukaryota > Metazoa > Arthropoda > Arachnida > Araneae > Araneidae > Araneus > Araneus ventricosus. Next base: position 957,729 of record BGPR01000073.1, read on the forward strand.
AATTGTTCCCTCCTTTGAAAGCAATACTTGTATATGGAAATGCCTTGGAAGTGGAGCTTCCTGTGTTAGATGAACGTGCTTGTAAATAGTAGCTGCAGGGTTAATTGGCATCATATGTATTGCCTTGTTTTCCAGGAATTTGAATTTTGCAAAACTGCTGAAGTTGCCTTTTAGTTTCTTGCACTTGTATGAATCTTTAACTTGTAAATCAGAGTTAATGCAGTATTTAATCCTTGATAATTGAACTTTAATTTACATATATGCTGAGTGCCATTGCAAATCTCTGTTTCTCTGAATCTTTCAAGTAACCTTATATGGTCAAAAATTTCATGTTTAGAGTTTTTCTGAAAGCTTGATTTTGCAAAAGATCTTAACAAGATCACTATTTTTGTGTTGGAAGTATGCAGTTCTGATTATAATACTTCACATCTAAACATACAATTCTATAGTTATTTGGTTTCTTCACTGTTTGTTTTTAATTATAATACACTAGCAGTACCCACACGGCGTTGCCTGTGACATGGTTATTATCATGTCTGTTCTCGGAACCTGAAAATATCTAAGACTGTATTAGTATAAGTAAAGCATGTAATTAGTAACGTAAAGCAATGGGGAACTTCAGCATTTTTTAAAAACACGTGAAAGCCATCCGCATTTGTAGAAAAAATCATTCTAATTTCAAATATGCAAGTGAAATTTTACATAAAAATTTATTTATTTAAATATTGATAGCGAAAGATGCACTGAAATAGCAGGAATCGTGATGCAATCCAAAACGCACTCTCATTGGCCAAGTAGATTTTGACCTTCACACAAAGTTGCTTTCCTTCGCATACTTCTCTTTCGCTACTTTTGTGCCCTGCTTTGAATCAAAGTGTTTGTACCAGCTAACATTTTAAAAGTGAAGTTTTTGGCTTTTCTACTATTCAACGTTCAATTTAACAATGGATATTGGTTTTGTACAAGGTAAATCGGATAATTTGCCAAGAATTGATTCTACAATGATGGTAATGTATTTCAAGAAAAATTCCGGTTTTATGATGACTTGGATACGAGGAATAAAAGCACAACGGTAAAATTTCTCCTTTTTTTTTGTCTTATAATCCTCCTCAATGAAACAACATAAAACAAAAAATAAAATAAAATGCTGAACTTAGCTAAAAAAAAAACCTGTCATAACTCAGAATCCAAACAGTATCCCATGGTGTGTATACTAATTTGTAGGCAGACAAAGTGCTTAAAAAATAACAAAAAGCATGAAAAACAGAACCAATGAAACAAAATTAATTCTAGCTTAACTTCTTTTTAATGTTAACCGAATTCGGCATTAATAAAAGAAAGGGAATCTTTAAACTCCCATAAAAAAATCCACTGAAAATGAAGAAATAAATTAATTCTGGTAATTCTATTAAATCATCACTATCCCCGTATGGATGAATCAGCATAAATAATAAAAAAAAGCAGGAAACCGCTAAAGGCCAGCTACGTTTTCATGTATGTGTCCGCGCTTAACTTTTCATGTGAAAAAATAAAAATAAACTTTTAAAAAATTAAACAAAACCGTGGTTTGAAAAGTATAAAATAATTTTATTTTAAAATTGGTGCCAAAATAGAAACAATATTAAATCTATTTATAAACCTTAATCAACAATAGAATCTTAAAACTACACATGGCTACCATGTAATCTTTCAATACGAGCTCATACAGGTACTTATACATTTAACCTCATCTTATACTTATATCAAAAACGGAACAAATATGAAGTTCAAGGCTCTTCTTTACAGTACTTCCTGATATTGTTATGGGGTATCAATGGTTTCTTAAAATGTAAACTCCATGTAATCAAAAAAGGGGGATAATAGAGGGAAAAAACAAATTAAATTTAACTATTTGCTTTGAAATATCTATTTCTTTTTTCCTGCTAACCTCACCTTATACTTCTTTTAACTAACTTTTTGAAGACAAATTTTGATTTTAATACATTCATTGAATATAAATGGGGCCATACCGAGGTGATCCTGCGCCCTTGGCAGAACTGGCAAAGCTGCGCCCCACTTACGTGACACATTTTCATTAATTTTTCATCACTTCTATAAAACCCGTACCCTGAAAAATCTACATTCCTGCAAATATTTTTATACACAAATTTAGCATATTTTGTGATTTATTAAATAGGTTTAATAAAAATGACGTATTCTTAAAAAATACTTTAATGAATAATATATATTCATGAAAAATACTGTACACAACAAAATAAATGTATCGTCAAATAAATTACAAATTGCACATATTTTCTAAAAGACAGAAAATAAAACAAAATATCTATCTTATAGCAGGTACTGAACATTGGCTTTTGTGTGATGCATAATAAAGAAGAGAATTTATTTGCTTCGCACTATGTATAGTGTATAGTACATAAATTACAAATTAGAAATAAAAGAAATTAGAGCTGAAATTAATATATCAGCTGAATTCAAATTTTATTAATATCAAATGACTTTTTCTAGATCAGAGGTTCCCAACTTGTGGTACACGTACCCCTGGGGGTACGCGGAGAAAAGTTAGGGGTACTCAAAAGTGATTTTGGTAATGGCGAAAAACACAAAATATAAGAATAGTCTAGAATTTCGTTTCATCAGATTCGTTTGAAAAACGAAAATCTTACGAATTCGAATGCCTATTTATGGAATAAGAAAAAGGAGAAAGTAGATTACAGTAAATTCTCGATTATCCGGCATTCAAGTATCCGGAAAGCTCAACTAACCGGAAAAATTAGAAAATGAGTTTTTCTAAAAATTTTACATCCGCGCGCCCACACCTTTCCATTCACACCTACAATTTATTTCAGGAATGCAACATTCGCTTCGCACGGAGGGGCGTAGTAGGGGAAAAACAGCAACATACAGTACTGTGACATACACAGACTTGTTTTTATGGGGGGAGGGGTTCAAGAGCAAAAGTGAGAACCAAAAAAAAAGTTCCTCACCTTTCGCCGAAAAACGAGACCTAAAAACGAAATCGACACCCCCAAAAAAAAAACAAAGGTAAAGGGACAGAGTGGGTTAAAAAAAGCTTCCATAGGAGTTCACTCCAGATTGGTAAGTCTCTTTCTTTTCCTTTATTTATTTACTCTCTGAATACCGGCAGATGTTGATTCCGATTACGTAATATCACGTGAGGGAGAATTGGAGGCGCTTGTATTGCGCAATAACCCTTGCGATTTTTTAAAAGATAATTAGTTTTGATATTCAATCTGGGATTTGTTTAAGAGCACTTAAAAAAGTTTTATTATGCTTGCTGAGTAGAATACTTTTTCAGTTTCGTCGGCTATTTATATATGTTTATATTTTTACAATCTACATATTTACAGTAAAAATTCGGCTACAGATCATACTTTTTCTAAAATCATTGATGTTAAATTAAGATCTTCATAATGTGTTTTGTAAATACAATGTTATGGAAGATACAGAAGTATTCTTAAAAATTATATTTAATGCACATTTCAAAATGACAAAAACAAATTATTAGGCCGAAAAAATCTAAAAGAAAAAAAAGGTTACAATCACCCGCCCCCCCCCCATTTTTCCTATCACACTCAACTATCCGGACTTTTCAGGTATCCGGAAATCGGCGTTTCTTGAGCATGCCGGTTAGTTAAGCTTTTACTGTAATATCTAGTAATTGAGTAATTGTTAGTTTTCGTCATGACCGACTGCCACAACTTCATTGGGCACTGTGGTCCCCGCATAATAGCCCCCATTACGAACGGCCCGTGCGACGACCCCCCCCCCCTTTTTACCGGGGTGCGACCAATCATCGGAGATGGGCCCTAAGAGCCACACCACCATTACTGTATACACCAAGGGAGCGAGAACCTGCTTGCTTATCCGGCAGCTTCTCATCTGTGAACTTTGCCATGCTGGGATCATGTGATTAAATATGCGATTATATACAAATAAGGAAATTAGTTTATTATTTTAAAATTGAAAAGTATTGTTGCAAATCATAAATTGTTGAAATATCTTTAAATTAAAGAAAAAAATTGTACAGTTATTAAATTGGTATAATTAAAAAGATATTTTTTTGAATTTTAAAATGAGTAAAAAATCATTTTTTTAGATGATATTTTTGAAAAATATGGCGAAAAGACAGCAAAATCTTGCCTACTTTTTTATTAACTGACATTTTAATTATCTTTTGAGTTTTAAAATTTTGATAGTGATTCTACTCTTGTTCTGAAGAGCATATTCGCCAAATTTCATCAATATCAAGCAGAAATGTCGATTTTTTAAAAAGGCAAACAACATTCATCTTTGTATATATTATTGGAAAGTAAAATTTTATAGTTAATTTAGTTACAATTATCAAGACAAGTAAAATCAAGGAGATCATGAATTTGGTGTAGAATAGTTGCATTAGATTTTTTATGCAATAAACTCTTAACGCGAAATACTATAATGTTAATTTTATATTTTGCTTGTAATCATGCTTTTGTATGTATATTTTTACTACTAATAAAAGCGCATATATGCATAGGTGACTGTCTGTTGGCGTTCTACAAGACAGGCCGATGAGCCTAGAGTTGCTAAATTTGGTACAAACCTATTATGAAGGGTGGCAAAGTACACCTCAGTGAGTTTTTTAAAGCTTTAATTAATTAAAATTTAAAAAACAATTTTTTTTGGGGGGGGGGGTTCAGCGATAATAACAAGAAATATTATCATTTAAAAATAATTTCTACACCGTCTTATATTTTTAAAAAAATTACTTTCAAATTATAACAGTCTAGTTGCCGTGTAATTTTTTTCTGAAATTTGACAATTTTTTTAAAAAAAATATTGAATGCTGCTGGGTTGAAAGTCAAACCAATTTCACTGATTCATCAAATCTTTAATTTAATATTTCTCTTATTGTTTAATTTAATGTTTCTCTTATGTTAAAAAACGCGATATAAAAATTTATTTTGATTATTACAATATACAACCTTCTTTTGTTGTAGTGAAATGCTGCCATTTTCGTTGCTTTTCCAGTTTTTTTAGTCTTAATTCTTTGCTACTTGAAATAAATATACTTTTTCAATAGATTTACTATATTATTTTGATAGGTTTACTCTTTAGCTCTGATCTAAAATTCATTTTTTCACTTAGGGTAGATAATCTTCAATGAAAACCAAATCATCTATTTATTTGTAATTATTAGGTAAAACATTCAAGTTATAGTCAGATAAATAAAGTGTAATAAATGTAATTCAAATCTGAATTATGCATGATCGAAATAAAAATTAATTTTCACTGAATTTAATATTAAAGAATCATTCTGCCTAAGAACTCTTTTAACAATTGAATGTAGAAATCAAAGTCATTAATTTTATTAGATGCAAAACATATTGCCGTAAAATTTAGTTCAAATTAGCTTGCGAAAAATTAAATAAGTTGATGTTTTTAAAATTGGTTGGCATAAATAATATATAATTAATAAAATGGGCAGCAAGAAGCTCAAAGTTCCAAGAAAGGCACAGGCCCTTTCTCTCTCTCTGTAAGGGGGTCACAACCAGACAAGCTGGCAACTTGACCACTGGACAAAACAACTAGCCACTCCCGTAATGTTTATTGAGCCACTGAAGACTTCTTTTCAAATTCTTTTTTATTTGCACAGCAGATCGTACCAATCTAACAATTAAACTAAGTTCTTTAAATGGTAATTTTTGCGCCCCTGTTCTACCTGCGTCTTTGCGAGGGCCAATCTCGCCACCCCCTCGGTATGGCCCTGAATATAAAGGCCTGCATCAAAAATTAATTCTGCGAATTATTTTGTTGAACTAAGAATGAAAACGAATTTTATTATCAAAAAAGTCGTGAATTTAAACTAATTTTTAAGATATTCTTATTAATTTTCAATAGTGCTGTAATTTTTTAAAAAATATAAGAAACATTCGAATATCCACTGAAAAAATTTATGCAATAAAATAACAAGAGCAAGTTGTTTTTTTTTTAAAAAAAAGAATCTTAGAGAAGGTGGGATCTTCTATATTTTTACCCTTTGAGGGGCTATTGCCCCTCAAAGGGTAAAAAGATAAATTCCATGTAATCAAACGGGAAAAAACTAATTAAATTTAACTATTTGCTTTAAAATATCTTTTTTTTTTGGATATAATATAGATTAATAACTCGCATCAAAATGATCTCCACAGACATGACGAATGCTGCTTGCTAATAATTCCGGATTAAGCTTTGGATCTCTCTTCATCTCTTTACACCACTTTTTGCGAATAACATAAAAAGAGAATCTCTATAGAAAGCGAACGGGAAGGAAGAGTGTGTCTCCCCTGTCAGGCAACTATGACGTCTGACCCGTTTCGCGCCAAAATACATCGTTTTTCCCGCGTTTTCTGAGAGGCGAACTTTGATTGCAAATTAAAAAAAAAAAAAAACTGTCTAGAATTTTTTTTAAATGTTATTGTTCATTTCGAAGCATTTTAAATCAATTTAAAAAATAAAAAAAATGCTGAAGTTCCCCATTAGAGCGTATTAGTAATAAATAAGTATTATAACTCTAAATTTCAGGACTGTAATTGCAATATTTTATGTCTAAACATCGCACACACACCCTCACACAAATATTAAATGCAGAATTAACAATATTGTCGACACTACATTAATAAACGTTGTTAAACATAGAATTTACAATATTCTCAGCACTGTATTGGTCAATGTTGTTAAACTTAGAATTTTCAATATTGTCACCAGTATATTGATCAACACTGTGGGAATATAGAATTTGCAATATTATTTACACAATGTTGAACAGTATTTGGCTTTTTAATGCAAAATTGTTCCATTGAATTTTTCGAAATAAAATCTTCATTAATTAAGGCTTGTTTCGTAGAATTTAAAAAATGCCTTTTCCCAAGAGATGGCGCTGAAGTTTACTAGGTTGTGATGTCATCTTTTTCATCAAATTTTTAGCCTTTTTGCCAAGAAAGAAATAAAGTGTTCTTTTTGGCACCTGAAAATAACTCAAGGGTTCCCTACCCTCATAAAAAAAACCTGAAAGGACAGCTCTTTCTTACATTACCCCCTTTGCCTTAGGGTACGAAGAGGGTTGGGCTTTGGTTTGAGAGCAGGTCTGTCAAATTCCCGTTCTGTCAGAAAATTGTTTGAGAAATTTTTCTTCAGTTGGTTTTTCAGTTCATCTTAGTGAAAAAGAAAAAAAAACACTGCATATTCCTTGACGATTGTCTTTTCTTTTTCCCTAGCTGAAAATCCTGAACAAATGATATTTCAATAACAGTATTTTATGCTTCTAGAATGACAATGTACTGAATTAAAATTTAAATCAATAATATTAGCCTTCCTTGTTTAGAATTTCGCGTTATTTAAAAGTAATCACAAGCAATCTATAACAAAAAAAAATTCAAATTCGCTTTTCTACAATCAAACCCCTAAAATGCTTAATAATTGGCTACAAACCAAAATAACTCTTGGGAGAGACGGGGGACTTAAACAACCCCAATTTTTTTTTTATTTCTATGGTAATATTTGTAAGATACACTTATATGATCAAAAGTATCCAGACATTTTCAAATTTTCACACTTTTTAGAGCTCCTCCGGAAAGGCTAGACCAACTGCCCTTAAACTTCGTCCATGTAAAAAATAGACTCTAATTCACATTTTACTGTGAAGATTCGGTCACGAGGTCATTTAGGGGGACAGAGCGGAAATTGGCAGTGGTATCGAATAAGTGGAAAGCATGAGGGGGCAAAAGATTTATAGACATCTAAAATACCTGGTAGTATAGGTGTAGACAGCAAAATTATTTATTTAAAAAATTAACTAGTTTTTCCGAACACTTTTGCTTTTTTGTAATTCCTAATTTTAGGCAGAGAAAATGATACAAAAATTTAATTTTTTCCTAAAAAAGTAGTGGAGCGATTGCCACCACTGGAAATTGATGAAGACCAAACAAATCTGGGCTCACACCGTTCCACAGAAAACTGATAATGGTTTACAAATTTCACCAATGGTTTTATTTGCTATGCACATTGCTTACATAGATTTTTGGAAAAATAACAAGTTTATTCTGGAAAATATAAAGCTTTTCTTTAAAAATCCCATATTTTTTAGCATGTTTTTTGCTTATAATATACAAATTTTTCTACGAAATAATACGGAACTTAAAGAATACTTGACAGTGTGTTATTGAATTATTCCTTTAAAATTTTAAGTTAATGCTAATATAGTATCACAATTTTCTTCTGTAATATTTTGCGAAAGCAGCTATATCTTAGCTATATCAGCTATTTGCTAGCTGCTTGAAAGATTTTTATCTAGCGAGATTCCTCCCGCGACACTTTTCCGGAACGTTGGCTGGCAATTTCATTGGCTGACGGTGCAGGTGTCGTCATAACCTTCAATTGAATGAAGACCGATTATTATTTTCGGTAGTATCTTCAAGTGTTTGTCTCGCATATTTTGGTTGCAGTATAATAATGATTTTGACATTGCAATTTTTTAATATTGTTTTGGATTAACGTACTCTGTACTGTTTTTCTACATTTAAATTTCATTTTCGCGAAAATAAATAAGCGGGAAAATCACTAATATGTATCTTTTGTTTTGATTTTGTTTTCAAAACTTTTCCATGTCATTGTGGGCTGTTTTTTTTTTTTTTCTCATTTTATTGAAGTCCTGATTCCACGGGCAACGCCGTGCGCTTACTGCTAGTAAATAATATTTCTGAATTTATTTAACATCTGATATGAACATGAGACCGAATGCTCCTACCAGATATGAAAAAAAATTCAGAGGTAGTCGTTATTGATTGCGAAAAATTGAGTATTTTCTTCCTCTTTGAAATTTTAAAACATTGAGATAGGTAGTGTTGCTTGTTAAGCAACGATTTTGTAATTCTTTTGCAAAATCAACATATAAATTATGCATTAGGTGATTACTCTTTCTCTTACTACTATTTTATGTTTGTCTTATTGTAAATATCCTAATGAAACAAAAGTGTAATGTAATCTTCCAATTTTAATATATTTGTGGAATTTAGTATAAAGATAAATATAATTTAAATTTTATTGCTATTTTTCTCCTTTCAGATGTCTTTTTCTTATGTTAGATAACCTGGGTAAAGAAACCGGACCCCAGAAAGCTATTTCTCAAGCCTGGTTGAATCATTCGTTGCAACGAGGTGACGTTGCACGTTTTCTAGAACCTATATTGCTAATTCTTTTACATCCTGATTCTGCACGAGTGTCTGTTCAACATGTTAGCGTCCACTGCCCAAAGAGAGCTTCTTCTGATGATAAAGACAATACAAATCAAGAAGATGCTGAAGCAAAAGTGTATGCCATTAGTAGTACTTCTGGACATGTCATATATCATATCAGTGATGATAGTCATCCACCATCTCAACAACCTAGCCCAGAAAAGAAAATTTTAGCTCTGACATCTGTACTGAATGTTGATAGTAATAAAGGTTCCACTGTTGTTACTCATAATTCCATGATTCAAGATTTTGAATTGCCTTCAAGTCATGAACGTGATTTAAAGTTACCAATATCAGTTTTTGTTAATCCATTTGGATCTTTGTCGTCTTTAGCAAGCGATTCTCACCTTGATTATATCAATTTTGCATCAACTGATTTTTCACAAGCTAAGCGTATTGATCTATTGCGAAGAAGCTCCTTTGAGGAAGACATGATAGAAACTGAAATTCCACCAGATACTGAACTGAGCATTGAAAATATAGTTTCTTCAGTACTTGATGATATAATATCCCAAGTTGTAAATGATGAAGCACCTGAGAAAGAATTTGTTTCTTCAAGTGATTTTAATTTCAGTGATGACTATAATGATAGTTGTGATTTGAATAATTCTTACAAAAAATTATCTGATTTTAACAGTATGTCGCAATTGACAGTCCATCCATTACATACTTATATTTTACTGTATTGTCAAGTATATGATTCTCAAAAAACTCTTTATGCTTTATATTCCTTAAAAGCGATCATATTAACTAATCCAAGAATTGCTTTGTGTAGTATGTCCACTACAAATATCAGCAATTCTTTGAGTTTAAGAGGCCAGAAATTACAAGTTTTGCTAGCCCGTCATCGTAAATCGGTTTTTGGCAATAATTTTCATGGAGAATTAACTGCAGAAGCTACAACAATGTTTCGGAGTAATACCTATGTTGAAGTTATTGTAGCAGCTTGTTTGTATCATATTCGAAGTCACTATCCTAATTTACCTCATGTGAAACTTACAGAAGAAGAAGTTATAGGAAACAGAAATGTTCGACTTCTTTGTATGGAAGTTCTAACACTTATTTTTTCAGAACTCGTTGGAATAGTGAAAGACAGTGGAAAATGTTTTGCTTCTTACTTAAGCGATTTATTACATAGATGTAAAGTACAGAAAACCCTTCTTCATTGTCTTGCTGCTAGTGTATATGATTCACAGCATAAATCCGTAACCGATGGTGAAAAGAACTATACATTTACTGAAACTATTGTCGAATTCAATGAAAAGCCATTTAGAACTGGTCAAAACAACAAATGCCCTGCAAATGATTTTCAAGATACCTTTCAGGTTATATGATATTTTTACTTTAGATAATGCAAGATAAAAATAAACAATGAAGTAATAATAATGATTTTTTTCCCCATTTTTGAATTTTAAGGGGAAAATATTGATTCCATTCTTTCTTTATAGTCCAGTAGGAATAGTTATTTATTTTATTGAAGTAAATTGCTTCTGTTTTTATTCTTCCCTTGCTACTGCTTGATCCAAACAATTCAATCTCATTTTTTCCAGGTACATTTATTGAGATTAATGGCCACATTGATAGTTCTGGAAGATACTGTATTATCCCAAAATGGTACAGAAAAGGATGCTATCAATGGCGTAGGTTCAAAGAATATTGATAGCACTTTAGAAAAGAAGTCAAATTACAAATCTACATCCCAAAATTCTACATCAAAATTTCAGCCAGGTATTATCTGCTAGATTTTTTCCCTTCATTATTCAACTGAGAAAATTTTTTTATACATTAAGTGTATACTCAAAAACCATATTTAGTTGCATTCTGTACTGCTCATTGATTTATTAGCTAAATATTTCCAATTCATTTTTTTCCCATTGTTTGTCATTTAAGTATACTTAATTTATAAAACAACTACTTTATCCACTACTTTTTGAATATAGAATTTTAAAATAAATAATTTAATTTCAGGATAAAATTATAAATTTATTTTAAGTATTATAGTATATTAGTATTTAGAGATTGTGATATTCACATAGTTAAATTCCGCTTTTATTAGTATGTAATACTAAATATGTTGTAGCGCAATTAAAACTAATATATAGTTCCTAGAATAATTTGTTAGTACAAGTCTTTTGAGGATGTTAACTAAAATTAAATTATAATTATTTGAAGTATAATCTGTAAATTTCAGTTGTCTCTAATATTGGTACTGATTATTAAACTTCATTGCAGTAGACAAAAGAACACTAGAAAATATTACTCAAACCAAACTATTTTTTAAATTATTTCATCAGCCAGTATGAAAGTTTTCATTTAAAAATTGGTTGTCAGTATCTAATGATTTATTTAAAATAGTAGTAACAATAGCCAAAACTAGTGATTATTTGTCTGTTTGCAATTAATGCTGCTGATTATGTTATAGTATTTAAGGCAAAGGATTTCCTAACTTTTTGTTTTAATGTCTCAAAAGCAGTTACTATGGAAACTGATGTATTTATTTAAAGCTGGCTAAATTTAAACGATTCTTTGCCTGATTGTCAGCTTATCAACAATTATCTCAAAACTGTGTTTATTATTTTCATTTCTGTATTTCTAATAAGAAAAAATGCATATTATTGTTGTTTAAAAAATGCAGTTCATTTCTTTGGATTCATTTGAGGACAAATTTCCATGAAAGAAAAAAAAAACCTAGAATTACTTTTAAGATTGCAAGCAGTTTATGATACATATTGATATTTCATTTGAGATTTAACATTTGAAAAAGTAGCAAATTTCAATTGTTGACTGAAAAAAATCTTAATGTTGCTAATAGTACACTTTTAAGTGAACTGTATTTTTTGGTCAATAATTAGCTTGAGAAATCAACATACTGTAGTTTCTGAAATATTGTCAGTTTTATTACTGAGATATTCTTCACTGTTCAGAAATTCTTATTCTAATTACTGTTCCAGTTTTTATTGCTTGAATTATATTTATTATGTTTAACTGACTTTCTTTAGGTGTACCAATTCCATGCCAGTCCATGTTCTTAAGCACTATACTTACAGCTTTACGACAAGAGCATCATGTGCATCTGCATATTCACTGGTTGTCATTAGTCACATCTGCCTTATCTTTTGTTGGTCGTTGGCTTCCTCGATTGGTTATGACAGTTGTTAACCAGTTATGCATAAATTTAGAAAATGTTATGAAAATGTTTTGGGTATCATCGTCAGAAAGGTAAGTTTAATAGTTAACACAAATATTTTCATAAAAATAATTGACACTTATGTTAGTTAAGGAAGACTGCAGTTCCTTGCCTTCACAAAAAATAATTAAGTAAAATTAAAATGACATATAACTGATAGCATTTTATTGTATTCTGAAAAAGGAATTTTTTAATTATAGAATTTTACGATGTTTCCAGTATATATTCTTTTATTAGAAAAAATGGGTACTTCCTTATCAGGTACTGTATTCATGCGTCTTTTTAGAAATGTTTGAGGTATTCATCACCATTATACAAAAATGCATACTAAATATATTTTAAATACAAAGAAGTGAAAATGAATCTTAATAAGGTGCAAAAATAAAAAATGCTCAAAGGGCATGACAAATGCCTAAAAATTATCAATCCTTGTGACATTATCAAATCAAAATACACATATCATATATCTGAAAAAAAAACCACTTAAGTCAGATATCATTAAAACATACTAGACCACTCAGTATGACACATCTGAAATTTCAAAGCTTCCAAAATAAATAGAAATTCACTAAATATCAAGAATTACAAATATTTTTTCTTGAGGGTAGAACTTGATGCAGATACACCTAGGAATCCTTAACATTTCTTTCACTTTTAACAGATAACTTTCATTGGTTTAAAATTTAAACTGCGCCGTTTTGTTTTACTCAGCAGTTAAAAGGATAGTGGTCACATTACCCTGTAAATCCGACATAGATTTTGGTTTGTCAGCTGACAAGTTTTCAAATTTTTTTCCTTTGTTTGATTGTTTGCTTTTAATTAACTTATATGAACTAGGTTAGATTACAATTGGCTATCCTTTTTGTATATATGTTCAAAATACTTTGAGATATATTATTGATTCTCACAGAGGTGATTGTGTTCTGGTATTATACTGGAAATCCGGTATTTTCTTCATCCTTAATACCGGAATTCCGGTATTTTCTGATAAATCTATTTTTTAAAACTTAAAAGTGCCAAAGACTCAAACCACTATGGATTCTCCGTAGATTCTACGCAATTTCAGCTTCTACTACAGACTACACAAATTATAATCCATACTACGGAAAAATTATTTCAGATTATACTGAGTCAATCCAAATGAATTTTTTAGAAAATGCCATACCATAACTAAGAATAACTACCTCACTTAAGAATGGTCCCATAAGAATTTATATATATATTCATTAATGCTATTCGTACAAAATGTTATTATATTTTTAATATTGTTTTGTTATCAATTTTGATGGTTTCTTTTCATGTGTGTTATAGAATGTTATTGAAAACCCATGAACTAAGACAAAATAAATTAAATCAATTGCTTATGTGAAAAAAGCATATTAAAAATTGCATGCGAAAGTTGAATCTGCCCCATAATGAATGAATACATATCCGTTCCCTACACATAATTTTTCTGCTAAAATTTCAGGTATTTTTTTATAAAGCCACAATCACCCCTGTTCTCATATAAGTTAGCAGAAATGAATATTTTCTGTTTGCTGCCTGATTTCAAAACATTTAGTTATATTTACTTAGCATGTTGCGATTTAAAAGAAATAAAGAACGAATTTTAGTCTTATTTTTGGAAATTCTTCAGTGTTGTTAATGTTTCGGACATATTAAAAATTTCATTTTGTTAAATTAAACTACAGCTAAACTATTATTGTTTTTTAAAGCTTATTATATAAAAATTTTATCAGTACTTTGTTGACAAGTGCATAAAAATTTTAATCTTTCTTCTTTAGCAGTAGCAGTTCTCAAGTGAGTGATCATTCTAGAAAATCAGTTCCTATGCCTCCAGATTATTTGATTACGCTGATCGAAGGTTTAACAACACTTTGCCATTATTGCTTGCTGGAATGTCCAGCACCAGTTCTTTCACCATTAAATCAACCTCCATTGCCTCCTGTTCCATCCCAACCATATGCTCCTGGAACCAGTGCATCACAAATTATTTCTAATCTAATACACGTTTTCTCTACTTCATCAAATCAAAAGGTATTTTCCATTTTGTTATTAATTTATAATTGATATTCGTGTAAGATCGTTCTTTTAAACAAAATATTTTTATTCTTGGAGACATTAGACTAGATCATCATTGTAATGAGTATTTTTGATAAAGCTGATATATGTACAGAAAATACTAGTTGTGCGTGCATCAGGATGAAAGAAATGTGAGGAATAAAATTTCCATGAACTTTCCATAAGTTGTATTCGCAAACATTTTGATCAAATTTCGATTTGGTTTTTTTTTTTTTTTCCTTTCCGAAAAAGTGAACTACTTTCCTCTCTCTCTTTCCCCAAAAAAGGTGCGTTAAAATTTTCTTTTTTATGCTTTTGAGCCCTTCGATAGTTCAAGCACTATCCTTTCATATATGAAGAACTATTAATTAATTGCAAACTTTTTAAACTTCTTCGTATTTTTGTTTGATAATATTCGTAAAAGCAATTCCTTGCCTGTCATGCTACGTCCAAAGTTACTTGAGAGTAGTAAGGTTAGGCTCGCAGAGAGCTGATTAATTGATTGACGTCGCATTGGGAGCATGCTTCTTCATCCCAATGTTACTTAACGGAATAAATAAATTGTTTTAGAGCTCTTTTAGCAACAGAAATACTTTTTTTAAGCTTGATTTTTTTTTTATAGAAAAGTTGTTAAGGAGTCACACATTACGAAAGAATCAAAATTTCAAGTATTGCGTAAAAAATTTTATGAACGCTCAATGATTTTTCTTATATGGTCTCTATGCAAGAAAGGAGATAATTACGTCTATAGCCACAAAACTTTAATATATTTAAATAAAAACATCTCGAGTTTAGTCAGTGGCTGATTTTTAAGAAACCGAGCAATTAAGAATAATTTTACATGCAATTATAAAATACACATTCGTTTAAATATTAGTGTTTAACTTACTTCATCTAACTAAAAATGAATTCAAATATCTTTGATAAATTTCTAAAAACTAAATTATAATTTTGAATGAACAAGAACAAAAATAACTTATTATTTTTTATATTTCTTTCATCACACTAATCGTAATTAAATTATACATACATATATATTGTGCATCCTTAATACAAGTATATATATCGTATAATAATCAATATTTGCTATATTAATGATAAATGATTTCCTAATTGCTAATTTTATGTTTTAAACAGAATACATAATAACAAAACTTGTATTAAATACTTTTGATTAGAATATTTCCGCTTTGATGCCGATCACTTTAGTAGTTTCTAAAGCTCGTTTTCGTACAATACAAGAAATCAGTCCAAACAGAGGCGGCGTCAGAAATTTTCCGATGGGGGGGGGCAAGCAAAATTTTTCTAATTTAGGTAACTTCAAAATAACAGCTAATAATTAATTTTATATTTAATTAAAGGTAATTAAGTATTAATTAGCAAATTTGATTATAATAGTGAATTATTTGGAAGATTTAGCTATTTGTATAATGTCGGTGCAGTAAGAATTGTCTGACTGAATGACAAGAAATAATAGAAAATGAAGAATTATGAACATAAATCTCTTAGGAAATAAAATGTATCGCACTGATATTAGAAAAAAATTGCAGACTATTATTTAAATCTCATAACAAAATAAAATATTACCCAAAACAAGTTAAAGTAATTATTAACAAATTTTAAACCTATAAATGCATATCTTCATATCTCTAATAATAATAAAGGAGAATGTGTGTGTTTTTGTGTGTGTGTGTGTTCGTTCTCTACAGGGCAAATCGCTGGACCTAAAGCAACGAAATTCGGCACAAACCTACTTTGGAGGGTGAGAATGTGCACCTCGGAGCCTTTTTTGAAATTTTAATTAATTAAAAATTAAGCGAAATTTTGGCGTTTTCCATTAATAACTTCCGAAAATATTACAGCGCGAAAATTATTTTTACGCCATCTGGAAGTTCAAAAAATTACCTTTTCAATGATTTCAATTAAGTTGCTGTACAAGTTTTCCTCTAATTTTAATAAATTTTTAAAAATGTTTTTGGCATATTTTACAACAATTATTTTCATTGTTGCAACACAATTCAGACCGTTTTCATTGTTTAAAAAAATATTTCATTGTGTGTTTCTCTTTCATTGTTGAAAGATGAGGTAATATCCTAATACATTTTGTTTTCATATTTTATTTCATGAAAATTTTTGTGGAATCTGTAAACCAAGCTCTCTGAGATATTACGAATGTTAAGAAATATATCCATTAACCTGTATGATTATGGTGACTATCTTTTCATTCTTTTTGGCATGTTTTAATCCAGCTATCAAGCTGCTAGCCATAAAATGTGCTGCGTCATTTTAATGTTGAAATCAAATGCTGATTTTACAAGAGGAATAAGAATTTTTGAAATATATTGCAAAATAAAACTTCGGCAGAGTCCCTCAGCCTCTACAACTGCCAATTCACCACTTTATTTCACCAAGTCACAAGCTACTAGTTACTAATATTACAGGCGAACAGTCGGTCGCCGAATGTGGCTAGTCTATATATTTAAAATAATTTGAAAAACCAAAGGACCAATCCTCAGCCCAAACCAATGGACCGATTTTGACACTATTTATTTCGTATCAAATCTTATGACCCCTAGAAATGTCATCAAAGATTGTCTATCCCTCATTACCCTCCATTTTCGAGAGATATTCGACACTACTTCACTGCACATTCTCAATGGGAAAAACTCTTTAGAAAGTCCCCCCAACCACTGGATCGATTTCTTCAATTTTTATTTTATATGAAAGCTCGCGACCCTAGATACATCGTCAGTGGCTGCTTCTCCATCTCAATTCCTCATTTTCGAGAAAAATCATAAAAATAACCGATTTTACCAATTCATTTCACTTTGCAAGCATAGCTAACAAATCAGAATGCTCCACGTTTATTGTGCAAGTTTAAAATAGTATTTTTGATCAGTACCAGCCACCATTTGAAAATTTAAAAACTTTTATTTTTAAATTATATCAATGAAGTTGTATTTTTTTCTCTAATTTTATTAAATTTGTAAAGATATTTTTAGGCGTAATTTAAAACAATACTTTTCATTGTTTCAATCTGATTCAAACCTTTGCCAGTGTTTACACAAATAATATTTAATTCCGTGTTTCACTTCCATTATTGAAAGCTAAGGTAATATCCTAATGGATTTTACTTTCTTTTTTGTTTCATCCATTTTTCTGTGAAATCTGTAAACGAAGTCCTCTATGGTAATAATTATATTTTGAAACATATTTAGTAAGCTCCAATGATCATAGTTGTAGTGTTTTAATTCTTTGTCAACATGTTTTAATCCAGCTAGCATACTGCAAGACATAAAATTTGTTGCGTCATTTTCATACTGAAATCAAATGCGTAATTTGCATAAGGAATAAGAAAGGTGCCGACGACGTACAATTAGATGTCAGATGACAAATGCTCCATTAAGGACGCTCATGTAGACATTGAACAGAACAGAGGCAAGGCTACTAAAAGAACACGGGTTAAGTGTCTATAACAATTTGAAGTTTAAAATTGCATTTTTAAGGGAACTATGAAAATCAAATTATGCACATGAGATTCAACTGAATTTATATTCCTGACAAACAAGCTAGTCGAAGAGGGCGGCTAGTATGTAATACACCGAAACTTCTCTGCAGTAGTCACCCACCGTTCCAAGGAAAATTGGATGCTCTAAAAGGTTATTATGTTTGGGAGTGGGAGTATAAAATATTTAAATAAGACCTAACTCGTCATTTCTGATAAATCTAATTTTAAAAATTATCCAAAGAAAAAAAGTACTTTATCCGAAAGTCTTAATTTCCCGCCGACGGGGGGGGGGGGGGAAGGGGGCCCCCCCGGGGGGAATGGGCCCCCGCCACGCTGGCGCCGCCTCTGAGTCCAAAGCACTTTTTAGAAGATTATGTTCCTCTCTAACTGATTAACTTTTTAATTCATCATTTCATTTGATGACAAAATTAATGTAGGAATAACTTTTGGTTTCAGAACTATTATTCTAATTATTTGCAGGGAAACCAAGCATTCATATTTTAAATCACGATGGTAATTGCTCTCACTGAAGTGATGAGAGAAAATTCGAGCATTTTGATCATTAACAAAATCTTTTCTTTTGCTCTACAAATCCGAATTTTCAGAATATCAGGATCTTTCGGAAATGAGTGAAAAGAAATGTTTCTGTCTTTCAAATTTCTTGAATGTATCAAACATCCACCAACAGCACAACCAGGCATTGCATTATTTTTAAAATTTTTCCATATAACTATAACATTTGGCTCTGAAAAGAGTTGTTTTTTAATAGTTAATTTACGAACCAGAGAAAAACTTAAAAACTCTTTAGCAATCAAGCAACCTCCTCAGCACTGAATCAAATGAGAAATATTCATAATAAAAATAAATTTCCTGCTTTTTAATTTGGAATGAGAGGAGGAAAAGCAACAAAAAAAAAGCCTCGGCTTCAGACTAGACATAAATAAGCCCAACAGATCATATTATTTATTTTCATCCATCAAAAACTCCTATTGGACAGCAAAAAAAAAAAAAAAAAGCAAATAGTATTCTCAAAAAGCGAATCGCTTATTTGGAATTGCTGTAAAGGCAACTAAAAGAGAAGAAACAGGAATCATTTTCATGCAAAATAAAAATTCATGATATGGAATTGAATAAGCAATAAAAAGCATTCTTGTGATGTAAAATTATGAGGATGCAATAATGATCGAGTATTTGTACCATTTCTTACAGATGGAATAAATTTATTTCTTTAATCCGAATCTGCGCGAAATAGCGGGACGTTTTGGAATCTGTCCCAATAACGACGTAATGCACGGAAATACTTCCTGCGCATCGCATTTGTGGACTCTCCCTGTGCTATGCCATATGTCATAAATAATGTTCCTAAAACTTTTGGGTGTATGCATATAGATTCTAAGGTTTAAAAAATAATAATCAACTTCTAAAACTTTTAATTTATTTTGTTCTTAAGTAATTTTTTGTATGTTTATGTGCTATTTCAGTATTTGACTGCAATTTACTCTTAAATTAAATCTTATTTAAATGAATTTTGTTTTATTGTTTGTTATTTTAGGACTTATCAGGTCGAGATTCTTCCACTTCTTTTGATCCTATCTTATCAGCAAGGCGTGTTCTCCTCAGTAATTTACCAAGAGTTATTTCTAGTATTACATCTGTATTTAGAATTGTTACTGAAGTTGATAAACAGAATCATCATAGAGAGTGGTGGATTATGGGCACACCCAAGGTAAATTGCCAGTCTTTGAATTGCTGAAAGTATCTTAGCAAAAATTAATGTTAATGTTATTTTTTTGTTAGAAGTATTATTCTTGGGTAAAAATACATATGTTCATATAAAATTAATTAATGAATGGGAAATATTTTAATTTATAAATAATTAAATTCTTCATATTTACAGAAACAAGATTAATATGTAGGAATTCGATGCTAATGCAAATATTACTAATTATATTTTCTTCTGCTGACTTGTTTTATTTACAAATAGGTTTGAATGCATTTTTTCTAAGGCGTCACATTCGTTCAGTATCTAGTTTCAAGAAATTTAAAATGTTATGCATATAGCAGTAAATATATATTTTTATATAATTCATGGAATTGCAAGTACATTGTATTTTATACATGTTTTTTTATAAAAATTAGATGGATGAAAAAGAATTTAAAAGATAGATATTATTTTATGTTACGAGTTGAATGTACTTCTTACTCACTATGTTTCTGCAAGTAATTTTTATCCATCAACTTTTCGGAATGTCATTGGTTATCGTTCTTCTCCTCCATCCCTTATCTGGAGGCTGATGAGTTAACATCAGGATAATAAATTTTTACATGGATTCTGTACTTTTAGGAAATAACACTAATATTCTAAGTTCATATTCATTGTTCTTTTGGATATACAGGACTGTCTGTACAGAATAATCAACTGAGTATACTCAGAGTCATCTGTAGCTCATTCTAATAACTGTAGTAGCACCAAACTTAGTAGAAAAGCTAACATCCACGAGAATCAAAACATCGCTGATAGGGGGAAATTGAGCCTGGGTAATGTGAAAAGGAGTTGCAAAGGGAAAATGTGAAGATGAAAATTCAGTGAAACCTTATGCCTTATTGATGTCATTGCTCTTCACATTGATAAAGTACTTTGACCACCTTCAATGGTAGTGACATTCTAGTGTCTGTACAGCATTCTTTATAGCTGAATGCAACATGTCTCAAGAACTGTTCATCACAATCTGTGATCAGTGGGAGATTTTGACAAAATGAGGCCACAGGGGCAAAATTGTTTAAGGCCCCTTACCAGTATCCAGTATTGTAAATTCGCTGTCGGCTTAGTTCAGTGATGTACATCAAATAGATTTTGAGGCCCCCTAGGATATTGGGATAAGAGGTGAGCGCAAAAAGATATGGATGTTTGGCTTTTGCTTATGTTCCGAAAGCTCAGCAAAACAAACTTCAAAATAGATCCAGACCTGGAGTATTAATTGGTTATCCTTTGAAAGGATTTGGTATCCTGATGAAGATAAAGTTGAAGAAACAAAGCATGTGTTCTTTAACGAAAGCAAAAGAATGGATAGTTTTCCTAAATAAAAATGATTCTACTTCTACTGTAACATTTATGCCAGAACAAGTGGAAGAACATCTTACTATTGATAAAAAAGAACTGCCTGTTCAAGAATCAACATCAAGTATAGAATGGAAGAGAGTCACAAAGAAAAGAGAAAAAGGAAAAACTGCTGACCGAGTTGATGTATACTATTATCCTAAACATGGAGTTCGACTTAGAAGTCTGATAGAAGTGAAAAATTATTGTGAAAACGAAAACATAAATTTTGATCCAAAGGAATTTGATTTTTCTACAAAAAGGGAATTAGAAAATTTAACTGATGAAGGTTTGTCAGAGGAGTGTATTGAAGAAGAGCATTCTTCTATGGTAACTGAAATAACTAAATCGTTCAGAGAAGCCATGACAAGCTCATTGAAAGAGAAGTGGATAAATGCTGTGGAAACAGAAATTGCTATCCTAAAGGGCAGAAAAGTCTGGGAAATTGTACCACGTCCACGAAACAAAGTGATTGGATGCAGATGGGTATGTTCCATAAAAGAAAACTCTGAAGGTCAAATTCTAAGGTATAAAACGCGCTTAGTGGCTCAAGGGTTTCATCAAGTGGAAAGTTTAGACTACCATGAAACATTTTCACCTGTAGTTAACTTCACTTTAGTTAGAATGTTCTTTATCCTGCTAGTTATAAGAGAAAATTAGATTCATAAGCATATTGATATTCAGGTTGGCCAGCCGACTGGGAAACCTGAAAAACTGGGAATGGTCAGGAAATTTCGGGAGACCGGGGAAAAGTCAGGGAAATTTATTCTGAAACTGGAAATTTTTTATTTTGATAATACTTATGGGACGCGGAAATTCGCTGATCTTTTTTTTTATAAATAGAATGAAATACCGTTGTCAACCAATGAAAATCAGTCATTTACTGACAGCCAAAAACGAATGCCATTCGCGTTTCTTCGCACTCGCCATGGGGCGAGGTGTTTACATTTAAACTTCCGAGGGACCGAAATTTCGGCTATTAGTCCAGTCAACAAAGGGTTTGCAAAATACATTAAATCATATAGTTTTGAAAATTGGTACACATGTTCGTGAGGGGCTTCTGATAAACATACTAAAAGTTCCCGGTCCTGGGGGGGTGAGCTCACGGCGCCATCTTGGATTTCATCCCCCTTTTTTAGTTTTTCCTCAATATCTCGAAAACTGTTGAGTTTTCAAATTACAATTGAATTAACAAATTAAAGAGCGCAAAATTTCCTACAAATATATGCTTTTATTTTTCTTCCAGCTTTAAAAGTTTCCCAGATAATGGGTCTCAAAAGTTGTCGCCATCTTGGATTTCATCCCCCTTTTTAGTTTGTCTTGAATATCTCGAAATCTATTCAATTTTCAAATAACCTGTAATCGACAAATTAAAGAGCGTAAAATTACCTACAAACGCATGCTTTTATTTTTGTTTTAGCTTTAATAGTTTCCGAGATAATGGATTTCAAAATTTGCAACCATTTTGGATTTTATCCCCCCTTTTTTAGTTTTTCTTAAATATCTCAGAAACTATTAAAGCTAGAAAATAAATAAAATCATGCATTGGTTGGGATTTTTACGATCATTAATTTGTTGTATTTAATGTAATTTGAAAATCATTTAGTTTTCTAGATATTAAAAAAAAACTAAAATAAGGGGGATGAAATCCAAGATGACGGCAATTTTTGAAATCCATTATATCGGAAACTAATAAAGCTGAAACAAAAAATAAAAGCATATGTTTGTAGGGAATTTTACGCTCTTTAATTTGCTGATTACATGTAATTTGAAAATTGAATAGATTTCGAGATATTTAAGAGAAACTAAAAAAGAGGGATGAAATCAAAGATGGCGGCAACCTTTGAGATCCATTATCTGGGAAACTATTAAAGCTGGAAGAAAAATAAAAGTATGTATTTGTAGGGAATTTTACGCTCTTAAATTTGTTAAATCAATTGTAATTTGAAAACTGAATATTTTTCAAGATATTCAGGAAAAACTTAAAAAGGGGGATGAAATCTAAGATGGCGCCGCGAACTCGCAACTTCTAGTATGTTCATAATAAGCCCCTCACGAACATGTGTACCAATTTTCAAAACTATATGAGTTAATGTTTTTCACCCCCATTTTAGACCTTCGTTGACTGGACTATATGAACAGAATGTCGTTCCTTTTAGTAGTTAAATTAGATTATACTTCTTGAGATGAAAATCTATAGTATAATCACACTCGTATGTTCAAGAAGAACCGGGATTTGGCTACATTTCAAGGAGATTCAGATAGCTTACGAGATCGTAAATTTCTCTTTATCTCTCTACAAGTTAGCATCCACGCTACTGCCTGCTTTTATGATGATTTAATATCAAATTGGAGTTATACCAGAATTAGTTTTTTTTCCACTTCTGGAGATCTTTTTATTGAATTATGAAGTATTGGAAATTAGTGCTAATATTTTCTTTCAGCATTTTTTTGTTGTTTATTTTGTGTATGCTTTTTTTCTCTGAGTGTTGGGAGACGTTATGAATACCGATCATTTTGATAAATTATGGGATCTTCAAAGTATGGGACAGCCGTTACCTATATATATATAAGAACAATTTTTTAATATTATGTTTTCATTGTTCGTTTCTTATTTTATTTTATTTTTTTTTACGCACGTCCAGACCTTTGACTTATGAGACCAAAGTTAGCAAAGTGATGGATTAACACAAGAGAGGATCTCATGCCGCAGTAATTTTTTTTAAAATTCAAATTAGATTTTTATTTATTTAATTTTAAGTGGTAAATTCGTTTTTTTTCCATTTTCGCGGATTTTATTTTTTCTTCATTATTTCATATACACTGGACTTCTGGTATTATAATTTATAAGTTCTTCCTTTTTCTCTCTTTTTTTTGTCTTTGATGTTTTATTTTATTTATATTTGTTTATACATTGTTCTTTTTGATCCGTATTGAAGGAACTTGGTTGTAATAAAAAGTTGCTTTTTTTTCTTTTGCAAACGATTTGATTCCTGTGATTATACTTCTATGTTTTAATTTATAAACATCAGTAAGAAATCGTTTTCTTAAATTTTTTCTCTCTATTTTGTCTTTCTGTTTTATTTTGCAACGTATATTTTTATTGAGTTTATATTTTTAATCCAAAACTCCTGGAAAATTCGGTACAGTAAAACTGTTAATTGTAAAGATGTATTAGTTATTTTATGGTTTATTGTTTAAAAGTTTTAAATAAATGTTTTTTCTTTCAAACATTTTGCTTTTTTATTCAAACCATATTAGCTTGAATGAAAACTTAGTATGGCGAATGAATACTTAGTATGGCCAATGTGCAGGTGATTGTTTTCTATGGTTCATGGGCTACCTCCGAAAAAAGTCAGGGAAATTTTTTTATAAACCCTGGAAAAGTCAGGGAAACTCAAACAGCAAAAATGATGTCCACCCTGATATTGAATGTGCATATTTGTATGGTTCTCTTAATGAGGAACTATATTTAGAACATTCAGAAGGGTTTCAAGAAAATGCAGCATAATCAAAAGCTGATTATGTTGCATTATTAAAGAAGTCTTTATATGGATTGCATCAATCAGGAAGACAATGGTTTAAAGAATTGGAACAAACCTTTATCTCAATTGATTTTTATAAATATAAATACACAAACTGTGTATATGTGTACAATAGGGTGGCCGAAAAAAACTTTTTTTTTTAATTTTCGATAATGGGTAGTGCGGAAAAGGTGCTATTGGTGACACTAAGTTCACATAAAAAATTTGAAGTGTGTAGGATAATTCCTTCATTTTCCGCAAATGCGTAGAAATTTCAGCAAAATTCAGTTTTTTTACCCTTTTAACAAATTTTGTCAAAATGTTGAAATACTGTATTTGGCCGTATTTACATGTAATAATTATATATTTTGTCAAATGATCTGCATTTTTATATTAACTTTGTTCTTACTATAAAAAAAACAATGATGCCGCTATTTCTTCACCCTGACCGGAACGAGGTATCAAATGTCCCAAATATTGAGAACCAGGTTCAGACAACAGATTGATATGTTCTTCGTCTTTCTGTCGTCGACGATGTCACTTGTCCTTTTTCCAATGAATAACGTGTTATCTCTTCTTCCATCAAAGAATACGCTTTTAATTTTTAGTGCATCTAGATTTTCTTCCTCCTGTATTTTTTCCCCTAGTTTCTGTTTCTCTCTGCGGACATTATTCTTATCCACGACGAGATTCTTTTCTGCCGTAAAAAGTCCTGCATCTTGGAGCACAGCTGAAGCAATTAACGTCTCATCTCTCTCTGATACACCAGTTCTAAATACAGCAGGTGCTGTATGAAAAAGGGAAATGCGTTTGCAAGTGTCTTTGGAGTTGGTCCTTTGGTTGGAGTTGATGTCCTTTAGAATTCTACTTCGTTCCAGTCGGATTCTTCAAAGCGGTTACATAATGAATCTTCTGAATATTTCAATAGCATAATAGACTGAACGCCACTCGTTGAGGGACCAGACACAAAAGTACTTGAACATGCAGCCCTTTTCATTTTCCTAGCCACTGTTTTTGTAAGGGCTTTGCTAGTTTGCTCGTCGATGTTTCCGATACACATTTCTCAAACAGTTCTTTGATCGGGCAGGAACGTAACCTCTCGTTTTGGAACTTTACGGCTCTTGTCACAGGTACAATAGTCCAAATCTTTACATTTACAAGCTGAAATGTGAAAGAGAGAGGATTCAACGTTTTGTATAAATTTTTCGCGGTTCTTCTTCTCTTTTATGCCCTTATGGTGAATTGATTTCTCCACCAATCGGCACTTTTTGTAATAGTCTTTAATTTTTCCATAAACGGTTCGTTTGGAATCTACAGGCATGGATGCCTTTATCCAGATTGCCTAACTTTTTCACCAACCATCTTAACAAGATCATCCACTGGTTGAAGATAAACATTACGATTTTCATTTCGTAACCAGTAGTAGTGGCGCATGATGTTAGCATAAGTTGGCAACTACATCTCTTTTAATTCGCATTGTGCTCCAAAGAACTTAATATTTACACTACTACGTGTCTTTTGGGCCTCTGCTCTAGCCATTAGTAAAATCCCCTTTATAAAGGCGCTCAAAACACAATAATAAAAGGTTAAAAATGAAACAAAAGTACTATATCGCACGAGACAAGTACTATATCGCATAACTCCCTCCCTCCCACCCCATAGTTTGCAGACTTACAGTCACCTACGCTTCTCCAAGATAATGGGGCATCACTGAAAACAAAGAAATGAAGTAAGAAAAGAACAGAAAAAGATAGATCATGCTATATTGAAACAAAATACTTTTCCCATTTATATGCGGAAAAGCAAGAATTTAATATTGATAAGAAGCTAACTTAAAACACACGACGCATCTAAAAAAATAAAAATGCAGAACCTTTGACACACTATATAATTATTACAGGTAAATAAGGCAGAATTTGTTAAAAACGTAAAAAAACAGAATTTTGCTGAAATTTCCTACTCATTTGCGGCAAATGAAGGAATTATCCTATTCACTTAAAATTTTTTATGTGCACTTTGTGCCACCAATGGCACCTTTTCCGCACTACCCATTATCGAAAATAGAAGAAAAGGTTTTTTCGGCCCACCCTAATGTATAAGTCAACTGTTGTAATCCTAGTATATGTAGATGATCTGGTGATATTCGCTAAGAACGAAGAAAGTTTGAAAGAAGTTATCACAAAAATCGAAAGGAAATTCAAATTGAGAGTTTGGGGAAGGTAAAATATCTACTGGGAACTGAATTTGAATAGATTGATGGAAAAGTTTATTTGCATCAAAGAAAATACATCAAGTTATTGAAGAAGTTTGATGTTAACATTTGGGAAAATGTCAAAGTGCCTATGAGTGTGGGTATGAATATCTCCAAAAACTCTTGCCCAACCATTGTCCAAGAAAATAAATTCATGGAAAAATTCCCATATCGAGAGTTAATTGGAAGCCTGATGTTTCTAGCATCTTGAACTCGCCCTGATATTCAGTTTGCTGTGACCTTCCTTTCACAGTATTACAGTAATCCTGGTTTAAATCATTGGGAAGCTGCCCTACAGATCCTTAAATATGTAGGTAGCACAAGTGACTTAGCCATTGAGTTAAGTAAAGCTAATTCTGATGAATTTATATCTTATACTGACTCAAATTGGGGGTGCATGCATCGATGACCGTAAATACACTAGAGGATACATAATCTTTCTAGGGGCAGTCCCTTTCTCCTGGAAAACGACTAAACAAAAATGCGTAGCTCTGTCAACAGTGGAAGCAGAGTTTATTGCCATGTCGGAAACTGTGAAAGAACTTGCATGGTTATCTAACATTTTTAAAGAATGCTTAGCCATTAACATTTTTATTGAAAAGCCAACATTATTTTGTGACAATGAAAGTGCAATTTGTTTTTGTAAAAATAATATTGAAAGTACTCGTAGTGAACATATTGACATTAGATATCATTTTATAAGGAATTTGTATGATCAAAATGTTTTGATTTAAAATCTATATCCAGCAAACAAAATATTGCTGCTTTGTTTACTAAAAGTTTTTCTAATGGAAAATTTGCTCAATTAAGATCTTATATATTAATAACTATACCCAAAAAGGGGGAGAATTGTTAGATAAATTAATTTTTGTTTTGGCCATATTTAAATTAATATATATTAAAATTATATGTTTAAATGTATAAGTGCTACAAATTATTTTTTGTTAATCTAAAGTATGTTAAACTTCCCCACCTTTATTTACATCTCAATGTCTGATGTAAACAAACAGCAGCCATTGAGATGCATTGTCTGACATGCTCAGTTAACAGTGGGTGTTCACCCTTGCGAGCATGCTCAGAAACTATTGGGTGTGTCGAAGCTAGGGCATGCTCAGAAACTATTGGGTGTGTCGAAGCTAGGGCATGCTCAGTAGTTAGGGGGAGTTTTACTTATGTTTGAAATGTTTCTATCTAGTTTTTAGCAGTAATGGCGCTAGAGTTTGCCCGACGGGGGCACGACCTGCTGTATGGGGGGATGAGTGTAATGAAATTGGTCTCAAATTTTCGCCAGATTATTATTTATCAACTACAGTTGAATACCCCGTACAAATATTTTCCCCGACGGGATACAAATATTTTCCCCGACGGGATACAAAATTTTTCCTCGATGGGGGGGGGCCAGGGCCGCCCGGTCCCCCCTCTGGCACCACCCCTGGTTTTTAGATTGTTCACGAATCTCTTAGTTGATGTTTAGTAAGACATGTTGTGCATTTTTAAAATTGAATCTAATAGTTTTTAATTATGCTTAATAAAAGCTTGAGTTTTATTTTTAAATTCAGCATGTTTATTTCTTATTTGGGTTTACACAAAAATAAACCCAACAATTCGCTACTGCAAGAAATTCCAATTCTCTTTGCATGGTTAGTTTTTCCTCAGCATATAGAGGCATAATCTTCGGACAGGGAAAAAATCGAATGGGGATTTAACTTTCTGCCTCAGTTTTTCTCTGTTTTTCACTTAAGGATGGACAGCTCTTAACATAAAATTGTGTTAGATTTTTTATAAATGTGGAAATTAAATACTAAAGAAAATAACTTAACGATTAAATTTACACAATGAAAAATGTTGGGGGTGCTGCAGTATCACAGTACCTATGCATGGGTTGCCCCTATACAATCTAAATTGAGTATATGGAAGTATTTAAAGTTATTTTAATCATGTTGTATTAAATGACTTTTATAAACAAGTTTTATGCTATCAGTATTTTTTCCTTTACAGTAATCTTTTTAAAAATATCTGTTAAAGACTGATTTTAATATGATGAATTAATTTTCATATTCAGCTGTGTTTTAGTTAAATGAAAAGAAACAGAAAATTCTTATGTTTTGCTTACTCCAATATGTGCGATGTTTCCTTTTCAGGTTGTTAAACAGCACATTTTAAGTTTCCTAAGCCCTATTTCCTTAAATCATGGACCAAATTTTATGGCAGCCATTGCTGTGGTGTGGCATGAAAGCAGGAATATGAATTGCATTCCTGCCAGAAAGGTAATTGTGTTTTCTTTTTCTTTTACTCTTCTTTTAAAGTTATGATATGCTCTTTCTGTTGGATATGCATGAATTGAAACACTTCAGTCAATTCAGTTTCAAGTATTTATTTTAAGTGGCTGCCTGTAGATTGTAATTTTAAAATCCCCCCCCCCTCATTTATGATTTATATCATTACCATATGTAATTTCAAATTAGTATTTCTTTGGTTCACACTATTGAGATGCTCTATTTACAAATCTGAGTATGCTACTATTATGTTAAAAATGAAAATCATAATCTTTGTTTCTGATTTTTTATTTACAATCGTGCATAAATGTTTAATCTTTTACCATTTCATAACTTCTTGATGATGATAAAAGTTTTGAAGAAAATTATCAAAATTTTATTAATTCCTAAGGGCATACCATTAAACCTTTAGTTTTTACTCTATCATAAGAAACAGATGCTGTTCACATTCCTGCTGGTAATTTAACATTGCTCTACATGTATATGCCTTTAGTATATAACAAGTCAAACAGTAATAATTACTAAACATTACTATTAGCCTATGCATAGCAAAATGTTTTAAAAATGATTATGCTTTCAATAACTTAAACACAAAAGAGCACTTAAGAAAGAATGAATTCAGTTTTCCTAAACCAAATCCTCATTCAGAACACTTTAACGCAAAAAGCCTGTGGCATAAAAATGTCAAATCTTGGTGGTATATTTAACACAAAAAGAAAGATTAATTAAAAAAAGAAAAACTTCTGGTAAAATTGGCAATTTTTCAAGATTAAGAACTCATTAAATTGACATATGAGTGTTTATGAGAATTAGTGTTATTGTGTATTGTGATCTTACACCACTTACAATTTGTAATTAATATCGATCATGGTTATTTTATTCTTATGAATGAATGGAATTATTTTAAGATCTTGTGATACATATTGCGTGTTCTGCGACGATTTAATTTTGGACCATTGTGCATCTTGCTGGAAAAAAAGGAGTGTGAACATCACAGCACAGCACAAGGCAATATGCAATTAGGTGACATTCACAGTTATGTTTGTTGCGTTGACTGTGGTGTTGCATGAATTGACTTCATTATCTTAATATAAATATTAAGATAATGAATGTTCCACATCTCCTCCTAAACCATGGACTGTTTTCAACCAAATTTTACACATTTATTATTTAAGACAAGGGAAAGACACGTATGAACTTTTCAAAGTCCAAAAGTTAATTAAGCAGTCAGTTAATTAGAAATTAACCGAAACCGTTTTTCCGCCGTAACTTTTGAGCAAATTGTCCGACAAAAAATATTTTTATACATCTTAAACTTTAAAATTTTTCCTTTTCAATTACAGTATATGCCCAAAAGTATGCGGACACTTTCAGATTTGCACATTTTTTAGAATTTCTCCGGAAAGGTTTAATTGACTGCCTTTAAACTTCTATCATGTAAATAATAGACTGTAACTCACATTTTACATTGAAGATTCGGTCCTGAGGGCAATTAGGGGACCGTCTACAAACTAATGAAGACAAAAACTGTTTTGGCCCACCCCGCTTCACAGAATACTGATAACAAGATGAAACTTTCAGAAATGGTTATGTTTAATGTGCACAATACCTGCAGAAATTTTCGTAAACTCAGCACAAATATTTGGAAAGATATAAAGATTTTCTTAAATCCCAAATTTTCCCGCCTGTGTTTTGCTTATAACATGCAGAATTTTCTGTTATATTATACGAAACTTACAGAAAAAATGACAATATGTTAAGAGAAGCCTTTTGTAAAAGTTTGGAATTTTTTTTTTGAATATTACAGGGAATGTGAGCATTTTTAGTAAATAATATTTTACTGCTTATGCTCGAAACATAGCATAAGTTTTCTGTCACAGCTTTAAAGCCAGATACATAGGGCAACTTATATAAAAAACACCTTCGTTCAGTTGCGTATTGCTCCGTTAACAGTTCGTTTGAGAACTACAGGCATGTGGATATGCCTTTATCCAGATTGCCATAACTTTTCACCAACATCTTAACAAGATCAATCCACTGTTGAAGTACAACATCGTTTTCATTCAGAACAGTAGAGTGGCGCATGATGTTAGATAAGTTGGCAACACATCTCTTTTAATTCGCATCTATGTAAAGAACATATTTACATCTACTACGTGTCTGGGCCTCTGCTCAGCATTAGTAATCCTTTATAAAGGCGCTCAAAAATAAATAATAAAGGTTAAAAATGAAACAAAGTACTATATCGATACGAGACAAGTAACTATATAACAACTCCCTCCTACCCCATAGTTTGCAGACTACATACCTACGCTTCTCCAAGATAATGGGGTATCACTGAAAAGCAAAAGAAATGAAGTAAGAAAAGAACAAAAAATAGATATGCTATATTAAGAACAAAATACTTTTCCCATTTATATGCGAAAAGCAAGAATTTATATGATAAGCAGCTAACTAAACACACGACGCATCTAAAAAATAAAAAATACAGTGGCTCTATATAATTATTACAGGTAAATAAGGCAGAATTTGTTAAAAACGTAAAAAACAGAATTTTGCTGAAATTTCCTACTCATTTGCGGCAAATGAAGGAATTATCCTATTCACTTAAATTTTTATGTACTTTGGCCACCAATGGCACCTTTCCGCATTACCCATTATCGAAAACTAGAAGAAAAGGTTTTTTCGGCCTACCTAATGTATAAGTCAACTGTTGTAATCCTAGTATATGTAGATGATCTGGTGATATTCGTGAACGAAAGAAAGTTTGAAGATTATCAAAAATCGAAAGGAAATTCAAATTGAGAGTTTGGGGAAGGTAAAATATCTACTGGGAACTGAATTTGAATAGATTGATGGAAAAGCTTATTTGCATCAAAGAAAATACATCAGTTATTGAAGAAGTTTGATGTTAACATTTGGGAAAATGTCAAAGTGCCTATAGAGTGTGGTATGAATATCTCCAAAACTTTGCCCAACCATTGTCCAAGAAAATAAATTCATGGAAAAATTCCATATCGAGAGTTAATTGAAAGCTGATGTTTCTGCATCTTGAACTCGCCCTGATATCTCAGCTTGTCTGTGACCTTCCTTTCACAGTATTACAGTAATCCTGGTTTAAATCATTGGGAAGCTGCCCTACAGATCCTTAAATATGGAGGTAGCACAAGTGACTTAGCCATTGAGTTAAGAAAGCTAATTCTGATGAATTTATATCTTATACTGACTCAAATTGGGGTCATGCATCGATGACCGTAAATACACTAGAGGATACATAATCTTTCTAGGGGCAGTCCCTTTCTCCTGAAAACGACTAAACAAAAATGCGTAGCTCTGTCAACAGTGGAAGCAGAGGTTTATTGCCATGTCGGAAACTGTGAAAGAACTTGCATGGTTATCTAACATTTTAAAATGCTAGCCATTAACATTTTTATTGAAAAGCCAACATTATTTTGTGACAATGAAAGTGAATTTGTTTTTGTAAAAATAATATTGAAAAGTACTGTAGAAGACATATTGACATTAGATATCATTTTATAAGGAATTTGTATGATCAAAATGTTTTGATTTAAAATCTATATCAGCAAAACAAAATATTGCTGCTTTGTTTACTAAAAGTTTTTCTAATAAGGAAAATTTGCTCAATTAAGATCTTATATAATAACTATACCAAAAGGGAGAATTGTTAGATAAATTAATTTTTGTTTTGGTAATTTAAATTAATATATATTAAAATTATATGTTTAAAATGTATAAGTGCTACAAATTATTTTTGTTAATCTAGCTATGTTAAACTTCCCACCTTTATTTACATCTCAATGTCTGTGTAAACAAACAGCAGCCATTGAGATGCATTAATCTGACATGCTCAGTTAACGTGGGTGTTCACCCTTGCGAGTACATGCCTCAAAACCATTGCGTTGTCGTAGGCATGCTCAGAAACCATTGGGTGTGCGGCTAGGGCATGCTCAGTAGTTAGGGGAGTTTTATTATGTTTGAAATGTTTCATCTTAGTTTTTAGCAGTAATGGCGCTAGAGTTTGCCCGACTGGGGTACACCTGCTGTATGGGGAGAGTGTAATGAAATTGTCTAATTTTCCATTGTTATTTATCAACTACAGTTGAATACCCCTGTAAAATATTTTCCCGACGGGATACAAATATTTTCCCGGCACGGATACAAATTTTTCCTCGATGGGGGGGCAACCTTTCAGACGGGGCCAGGGCGCGGTCCCCTGGCACCACCTGGTTTTTAGATTGTTCACAATCTCTTAGTTGATGTTTAGTAAAGACATGTTGTGCATTTTAAAATTGAATCTAATAGTTTTTAATTATGCTATAAAGCTTGAGTTTTATTTTTAAATTCAGCATGTTTATTTCTTATTTAGTTTACACAAAAATAAATTACAATTGCACTCAAGAAATTCCAATTCTCTTTGCATGGTTAGTTTTTCCTCAGCATATAGAGGCATAATCTTTCGGACAGGGAAAAATCGAATGGGATTTAACTTTCTGCCTCAGTTTTCTCTGTTTTTCACTTAAGGATGGAAGCTCTTAACATAAAATTGTGTTAGATTTTTATAAATGTGAATTAAATACTAAAGAAAATAACTTAACGATTAAATTTACACAATGAAAAAAATGTTGGGGTGCAGTATCACAGTACCTATGCATGGGTTGCCCTATACAATCTAAATTGAGTATATAGTATTTAAAGTTATTTTAATCATGTTGTATTAAATGACTTTTATAAACAAGTTTTATGCTATCAGTATTTTTCCTTACAGTAATCTTTTAAAATATCTGTTCAAGACTGATTTTAATATGATGAATTAATTTTCATATTCAGCTGTGTCTTTAGTTAAATGAAAAGAACAGAAAATTCTTATGTTTTATTACTTATGTGGATGTTTCCTTTTCAGGTTGTTAAACAGCACATTTTAAGTTCTAAGCCCTATTTCCTTAAATCATGGACCAAATTTTATGGCGCATTGCTGTGGTGTAGGCATGAAAGCAGGAATATGAATTGCATTCCTGCCAGAAAGGTAATTGTGTTTTCTTTTCTTTACTCTTCTTTAAAGTTATGATATCCTTTCTGTTGAATATGCATGAATTGAAACACTTCCAGTCAATTCAGTTTCAAGTATTTATTTTAAGTGGCTGCCTGTAGATTGTAATTTTAAAATCCCCCCCCCTCATTTATGATTTATATCATTACCATATGTAATTTCAAATTAGTATTTCTTTGTTCACCTATTGAGATGCTCTTTTAAATCTGGTATGCTACTGTATGTTAAAAATGAAAATCATAATCTTGTTTCTGATTTTTTTAATTCGTGCATAAATGTTTAATCTTCCATTTCATAACTTCTTGATGATGATAAAGTTTTGAAGAAAATTATCAAACATTTATTAATTCCTAAGGCATACCATTAACTTTAGTTTTTACTCTATCATAAGAAACAGAGTCTGTCTACATTCCTGCTGGTAATTTAACATTGCTCTACATGTATATGCCTTTAGTATATAAACTCGTCAAACAGTAATAATTACTAAACATTACTATTAGCCTAATACGCAGAAAATGTTTTAAAAATGATTATGCTTTCAATAACTTAAAACAAAAGAGCACTTAAGAAAGAATGAATTCAGTTTTCTAAACCAAATCTCATTCAGAACACTTTTAGCAAAAAGCCTGGTCATAAAATGTCAAATCTTGGTGGATATTTAACACAAAAGAAAGATTAATTAAAAAAAGAAAACTTCTGGTAAGATGGCAATTTTTCAAGATTAAACTCATTAAATTGACATATGAGTGTTTATGAGAATTAGTGTTAGTGTGTATTGTGATCTTACACCGCACAGTAATTGATTATCCGATCATGGTTATTTTATTCTTATGAATGAATGGAATTATTTTTAGATCTTGTGATACATATTGCGTGTTCTAGCGACGATTTAATTTTGACCATTGTGCATCTTGCTGGAAAAAAAGGAGTGTAACATCACAGCACAGCACAAGGCAATATACATTAGGTGACATGTCGCAGTATGTTTGTTGCGTTGACTGTGGTGTTAGTAATTGATTCATTATCTTAATATAAATATTAAGATAATGAATGTTCTATCTCCTCTAAACCATGGACTGTTTTCAACCAAATTTTACTTTACAATTTAAGACAAGGGAAAGAATATGAACTTTTCAAAGTCCAAAAGTTATTAAGCAGTCATTAGAAATTAACCGAAACTCGTTTTCCGCCGTAACTTTTGAGCAAATTGTCCGACAAAAATATTTTATATCTTAAACTTTAAAAAATTTTCCTTTCAATTACAGTATGCCCAAAAGTATGACACTTTCAGATTTTAGCATTTTTTAGAATTCTCCGGAGGTTTAATTGACTCCAAGCTTCTATCATGTAAATAATAGATCAAAATTCTCATTTACATTGAAGTCGGTCCTGGGGCAATTAGGGAGTCTACAAACAATGAAGACAAAACTGTTACACCACGCGAAATGATAGCAAAGATGAAACTTTCAGAAATGGTTATGTTTAATGTGAAATACCTGCAGAATTTTCGTAAACTCAACAAATATTTGGAAAGATATAAAGATTTCTTAAATCAAATTTTCTTCCGCCTGTGTTTTTTTATAACATGCAGATTTTCTGTTATATTATACGAAACTTACAGAAAAAAAATGACAATATGTTAAGAAGCCTTGTAAAAGTAGAATTTTTTTTTGAATATTAAGGATGTGTGAGCATTTTTAGTAAATAATATTTTACTGTTTATCAACAAAACATAATGTTTTCTGTCACAGCTTTAAACAGACATAGGGCAACTTATATAAAAATTCAGTTCAATATCATTATATTCAGAAATATATCGTCAATTAAAGATGAATTTTTAGCTTATCGAAGAGAAGTAAAAGATGAGGGGTGTACCACCGTGATATTTTTAAACTTATATCTTTGAATAGTTATATTGAATTGTATAGCTGTCAGAATTTGCTGAACTACTAAGACATCAATTTTTGTGCATAACAATTCAGTAATTAGGCACTATAAATAACAGACTTTTATTACTTTAGTTATATTTACATGATTATTTATAGTTTATATTATACAATTGTAATGCCAAACGATATTTTAAATATATTTCTTTTTTTTATGGCCAAACGATTTTTTTTATCTAATTAATTTCTTTTCTTAAGTATTTTTAATAATTCTACAACAAAATATTTTTTATTTGTTACAATCATCATGTTCATGGGTATTCAGCAAATTCTAACCACTATACAATTCAATATAACTATTCAAATATATAAGTTAAAAATATATCAATTTGTGTACAACCCCCCATCATCTACTTAATTTTTTTTTCTTAAAATATTTTAATAGTTCTACACATATATTTTTTTATTCGTTACGAATATTAGATGTGTTCATGGGTATTCAACAAATTCTAATTTAAAGATATAAGTTTAAACAAATATCAATTTGTGTACAACCCCTCATCTTTTAGCTTCTCTTCGATAGGAGCTAAAATTCTGCTCGTTGTAATGACGATATATTTCTGAATACTAAGGGTATTGAACTGAATTTTTTATATAAGTTGCCCTATATATCTGGGTTTAAAGTCGTGAAAGAAAAATTACGCTATGTTTTGTGCATGCGCAGTAAAACATTATTTACTAAAAATGCTCATATTTTTTCTGTAATATTCAAAAACAATTTTCGAAATTTTTACAAAATGCTTCTCTAACATATTGTCATTTTGTATATAATTTTCGTATAATATAACAGAAAATTCTGCATGTT